>OX578153.1:100927614-100992614 GCA_951213105.1 Amaurobius ferox | reverse complement strand
TATGACAAGCTTGTTGACAACTGGGGTGTGAGGTCACAACCCCTTACCGCCTTTAAGTAAGCTTCTCGCTAAGCCTTCCTTCTTTTTCCATTCTAAAATTCGTTTTATACTTTTTTATATTTATATCGTGTATAGTATTTATAGCTGCTTTGCGCATATATGCTATAACACTTCAAATATATATATATATATATTTATATATATATATATATATTTATATATAAAATTAAGATCAATCATCTCATCGATTGGAAAACAAATCTTACCAAAAATATTTTCAGAAATATCATACTCGGACACTTCAAGAGAAATCAAATTTACAACACGTTTAAAAAAGATTGCAATAATAGCAATATAAAAATCATAAAAGAGGCTTTATATAAACATTATCCTTTATATTTCTTAAAGGATTGTTATAGATCGATTTTCAAGGATCAGGTAGATTTTGACAGTTTACTTCTTCAATCTGCAGGTAAATAAAGTTTATGCGTACCTGCTAAGATTGCACGCATGCGTAAGTTGAACATATATAAGATAGCGAGTTGGGCAAGATTCACTTTTGGTCCAGTTTCCTTCTGTTTGGTTGGTCTTGTTCTTCCGTATTCGGGTGCCTTCGTATTAGCACGCAATGGGGACCAACCTTTGCTTTGTATTGGTACCGTGAGCGTTTGCCTAGGCTGGAAAAGCAGCTTTAAACGGGAGGGGGAGTCGCAATCCTCCCCAACCATTAAATGCAAAGCATTTGGTTATCCCAAGTTCCTTTAATTCTTCTTTTTCTTGGATTACATTCTGCTTCGGAGTATAGAGCGGCTTGGCGCCTTTTCCTGAGTAGTGCTTTTGATTTTTGTGGATATGCATAGGAATTCTATTTGAATTTGTTTACTGGCTTTTATATGATATATATTTATATGTATATATATATATATATTTATATATATATATATATATATTTATATGTATATATATATATATATATATATATATATATATATATATATATATATATATCGACATAGACGTCTCAACACTGAAAAAGAAGAACAGAAACACACCGTCAATAAATTACTCAGGGAAGCAGCAAAAAGCAATTACCCACTTCGGTATCTAAGGCACTATGTAGACTTGATATTTGACAGAAAGGCAAACAGTTTTATTTGATGATAGCAGGTCGGTGAGATATGGTTGTGCGGCATGGCTTGTGAACTTCAAGAATTCTGTTGAGTAATCAGGTTAGGTTTATTCCCATCTTAAGCCCCTTTTTTGCTTCATGGTCAATATACTTCGGGATGTTTCATAGATTTCATAGGACGGAGGAGTGCTTCAGGAAGACAGAGGCACCGGGAGTGTTTCTAGAGTAAAAGCGCTTTAACCGGGAACGGGGGGTCACTATCCCCCCCCCCCGGCCTTTTTTCTGTCGTTCCTGTAAACACTCTCCTTTCTTTTCCCCCTTTCCTTTGTACCTCCTCCCCTTTTTTTCAATTTGATGATGTATTTACTATTATATACCTGCTAAGCATGAAAGAGCGGCATGACGCCTTAATGTTATGAAGTGTTATGATTATGTTTTTTGCATATCTTATTTTTAGATATTTTTCTAATATATATATATATATATATATATACATAATCTTTTTACACACTGTCACATGACGGGTTTATCATGAGAAATACCAATAGCCAAATAAATGAAATGTTGAGCTTTCATTTAATATTTCTCCTTGCCAAACTATATTTGTAAAAAAAAAACTTTCTTCAAAGCCCAAAAGAATTTATAAATTAAAAGCAGATAATACAATGAAAAGCAATCAATCAAATATTTCAAAATATATTTCCTGTAAATGGCATAAACTATATAATTTTAATTGGTAGAAAAATGTGATCAAAGGAGCATCTTGTAAGAGTGACAACTTTTAAGGAAAATTTAAATTGTCATTAAGTTATCTATGTCCTTAACACAAAAGAACTTTTATCTAGATTCTTGATTCATCAATCATCGTTCTTGGTGAAGAGAATGCAAACTGTGCAAATTATTTTCATTTATTATGTTTTTAACTTTGAATTTGGAGTAATTCTGAAAACTTTTGACACTTATAACGAATGGAGTCTCTTATATAATGCTCGCATTTTTATTTTAATAATATAGTAAAAGATTTGCTTTCCAGAAAATTTTCGAGTTTTAGATTTTGATAAAAATGCTTAGAGTAAGACCTTTTGTACATAATTGATCTCCTGGCGGAATGCGTGTCTCCTGGCTGAATGTGTGTCTCCTGACCAAATGTGTGTGCAAGCCTTTTCCAGTTTTGTTATGCACCTATCTTCATTTGTGTACAAACACCTAGTTGAAATATTCATTATAAACTGCTCCAAACAATTAGGGGAGTGCACACATTCTTCCTTAAATGTAATGTTAGGGACACGACAACACGACAACAACAACAACAATTAGGGGATATTATGATTTTAGAAATAAATTGCGGATAATAAAAAGTATTATTGAATGATATATGATACATAGGTGTTGTAAGCTAATAGAAAAGAAAAGTTCGCACAGAACAAGGAATAATTAAATTTTATTCTTCTTTTTATCGGAAAACAAATAGTGCACATTTTGTACACGTTATGAAAATGAACAAATAATGTGATTTGTCGGGTAAAAGTGAGTTTTAATAAGGGGTATGGTTTCCCCTGACCGAAAGCAATGTTTCACACCTGTGAGGCAGGGATTCCATGAGGTTATCAAGGAGGGACTGGGGGTATTCTCTCCCATTCCTATAGAAGAGCAGTTTCCAGCTGCTTAACTGATTCTGGGGGTGATAAGTTACCAGCAACCCTTCTCCTTTGAATATCCCAAACATGTTCGATTGGGTTCATGTGCGGGAAACATACTGGCCAAACCATTCAATGGATCCCTTCGTCAAAAATAATATATATATATATATGTGTGTGTGTGTACATATATATGTACATATAAATGCATATATATATATATATATATACATATATATATATACACACACACACACACATATATATGTTCGAAAATCGAAAAAATGCACTATTTACGAAATGACATCAACACGTGTAAAATAAATATTTGATTACTTTAAACAGAGCAGACATGTTAAAATTAATGTAGTTTCCATTTCTTTTTTAGTCGCAGTTGATTCAAAACACGATTTAATATTAGACGTTATTAGAAAACAAGAAGGTATGCCCGTCATATGACGAAATTCAAAATTTGCAAAATATTAACTCCAATTTGGCGTCATTTTTCTCAATTTGACGACATTTGCGACATTCCACCCAAATCTTTACCAATTTCTTTTTACAAACGTCACGGGCGGAGGAATAGAGAAATGTATTTTTCTTATAGCGGATTCTTATATTCTTTCCGAGATATTGAGTTTTCATCGATTTGATGACATTTTTTTTCATTTTTGTGATATTTTGTTTCATTTTGAGACATTTAAGAGACTCGCCAAATTTGTCGCCAAGTGGGACAGTTGGCATGACAGACAAACGCTGCCGAAACAACATTAGAATACTATCCCCCTTCAAAATATATTTATTTATTGATTTGGCGTCATTTTTATCGATTTGCCGACATTATCGTTAATTTGGCGATATTTTAATTAATTTGGAGACATTTTAAAATTTGCCAAGCTTGTCACCAAGTGGGACGGTTGGACTGACAGATAAATGCTTCCGATGTATCAATACAATACCATCTTTTTTCAAAATACAATTAATTTCATTAATTTTGCTTCATATTAATGATTTTGGCAAAATATTATCGATTTGGAGATAATTTCGTCAATTAAGCGATATTTTGATAAATATGGCAACAATTAAAATCTTGCCAAATTTGTCGTCATGTGGGACTTTTGGACTGACAAATAAATGCTCCCAATACATCATTACTATCCCCTTTCAAAACAGAATTAATTTCAGTGTTTTCCGTCATATTCATCAATTTGACGACATTTCTGTTAATTTCGCACAATTTAAAAGAAGTCGCCAAGTTGGCGATATCTCGCTAAATTCGTCGCCAAAATTTTTGCCAAGCGTTATCTAGAAATAGATAAATAAACAGACAGATAAATCAAGATGTATATATCATTAAAAAATCTGATATGGGCAGCGCATGACTTTCCTTATATAATGCAATGAATTTACTACTTTTACAGTAAACGAAAATAGGTTATTCTTATAGTAGATACTTATATTATTTCTAAGATATTGAATTTTCGAGAATTAGTCTTCATTTACTTTGATTTAGTGTCATTTTTATCCATTTGGCGAAATTTTCGTTAATTTGGCAGCAGTTAAAAATGTCGCCTATTTGGCGACATGCCGCCATATTCGTCGCCAAAATCTCAACAAACGTTATGGACGGAGAAATAAGTTATTCTTATAGCGAAAGTAATACTCAATTCGGAAAGTAATACTCAATACTCAATACAGTTATTCCTATACGAAAGTAATACTCACAAAGGACCTTTTCTCATGAATGGAACGAGTTGGATCCTCGAGAATGAAGTCACCAAATGTATCACATGATATTACATATGTGTTACATATTCATAATTTAGCGTCATTTTTATCCATTTGGAGAGATTTTCGTTAATATGGCAACATTTAAGAAAGTCGCCAAATTGGCGACATTTCGTCAAATTCATTTCCAAACTCTCGCCAAGCGTCATGGCCAAAGATATAAGTTATTCTTATAGCAGAGAAATGACTATTGGCGTTCAAATGCAAAAGTATTACTCAAAGTATATTTTCTCATGGATGGAACAAGTTAGATCCACGAGAATGATGTCACCAAATTCATGGCATGATATTACATATGAAAGTAAACATATTTTTCAACAATTACTTTTTTTTCAATTTATGTCATTTTTTGATTAAATTTATTTGAAAAATGTACAATATCTCCAGAGCAGTTTGTCATGAAGCATTTCCATATTTTTTATTTGTAGCCCAGGGATGAAAAGGGGCAGGTGTAATGTTACTTGAAATGTATAAACTATGTATTGTGTTATGTATAGCGATACTTCTACACAGACGAATTGGGACTTTGTGGCGCCTTGGTTTGTATGCACATTTGACATGGGTTGTAAATATTCGGAGAATTAATTTAACAAAATGTCAAGTTCAAGAGTTACGTATATCTTGAAATTTATAACCCCTGTCAGGTGTGGCTCTGGTGCCACCCGGTCCTGGGGCCACCCGGTTTGTAGAAAACCCTCTGGTTCTCGGATTTTAGTGGAGCGCATAGAAAATGAGCATCTCTGCGCAAGCCAATAGTGTGCCTTGTTTTTATGGTATGTCGCTTTCCCATGCTAGCGTTCTAAAGTTTATGTTAATCGTTTTCTAAAGAAAAATTACATAATAAATGTCTTTTTGCGTAACTTTATTAAAGGTTTTGATTTTTTGATGATTTTTTCAAAATTTCACTCGAAAATTTAGGGATTTCTGAACATTCGATTCTGTTTAAAAACAGTAAGCTTCCAGTATTCACGGATTGTAATTTTTGTTCATTTTTGTACATTCGAATCGCTTCATTCGTTCGTGAGTTATCGTCTCCACACACACACACACACACACACACACACTTTCACACACACACACACTTTCACACGCACGCACACACACTCTTTCACTCACACACACATATACTCTGACACACACACACTTTCACACGCACAGACATCACATCACCTCAAAAGTGTTCGATTCGTGATCAGGGCTGCTTCAAACGTGCTTTCCCGTCGTAAATTCGAATTCGAATTTTCGACCCCATCACAATACTTTCCTTATACATAAGGAATATAAGGAAAGTAATAAGATCTCCATCGTTGACATATTCTTAAACAGTTATCGTGTCTTTGGACTCTCAAGATCTTCTCCTTTTCGGCAGTCAACACTGCCCCCCCCCCACCTTCTAGCGTCAAGGTACTTCACAATATCACTACTTATCACATTATTTAACTGGCTAGAGTGCTCTGGCAGCCTCACCCTTGAACTGTTTCAATTGCTTTCCATTCCGTCACGTGATTATAATATGACTGGCATCACTTTTGTGTTATCAGGTGGTAATCCGTAAACTGTCTGTGCATACATTTCTATATTTTTCAAATATCCACCTCGACTTCCAAACGTATTTTTCTTTGTTAAAGCCATTCATGTTTTATGATCTAGAAATCCTTTCATCACCTCAAATTGAGAGTTTTTCTTTTATATATTCGTCATTTAGCAGGTCTAATTTTAACAATATTAATTTTGCTAAAAATTATTTCAAACAGTGTAAAATTATGAAAATCGAGTCATAACAATCATTGTGAAAAATAGTATTTAAGCCTGAAACAATTCAGTCTTCTAGCTAGATCACTGGGAATTTAAGAAAGGCCTAAAAAGACCAAAACATATTAAACACTTATTGTATAAATAATTATAATTTTGACTGAATTATATCAATTAGGGCAGGCAGATCTGAAGAATAAAACACTCTGGTTCCGCTTCTAAGTAAATTTAAAAAACAAGAATTAAATTTGATCATTAAATGCCAAAATCAAAATGCTATGAGATTAGATCAATGCATTCCAAACTGAAAACACAAAAATGATATTAGCAAATATGTCCAAACCACTTTTGTTTGGATTCAAGAATTGGTTCATCACAATATATGTTTAAAAAATATTTGCCTAAATAAAGCAGATAACTTCAGAAATTAAAAATATCAATAATTCCGGTAATCTTTCAACCCGACAGCAGCAATCCAGTGAAAAATGTAATTCCGATAAAATTTATTTTATATACATTCCTTAATTATTTAAATCAGAAAAGAATTTAATAAAAATCGTCTGCTGTACAAACTGATTGGATACAATTTCGTGTCTTAGCAAGATATCATTTTTATTTTTAAATAAATTTGCAGAAAATATATCGTTTACATAATCCTTTCTCGATGGGAGATTCGTTTTACTAATATCACGATAACCCTGGTCCTATAGCAACTCGAAACCTGGATTAAATTTTAAGTGGGGATATTTCATGGCTACCCAATAAATTTCATGAAATTCGGGTGTAGCCGTCCTCCTTTCTTCCTCTTCGACCCAGACCACCCGACCTACCCGAAGGTGTAAGGTATCTGTTTGAACGACCGGTAAGTGCCACCCAATTTAGATCGGAGCCCAGTGAGGGAGGCATCCCCAGGAACCGTACCCTCCTTCCCCTACCATCTTCAACCTCTCGGAAGTACTTATGGACTCACATGTTTAACTTGATAGTACTTCTCTTGAACACGTCTCACCCTTGGGCAGAGGGGGGAATCGAACTCTGGTCGTTCGAGTGCAATCCCCAGGTGCTAGCCACTAGGCTTCACGCCCAGCCATCCTTTCATGAAGATGACACACACAAACAAAATTTATTTATATAGATAAAAAATGTATCTTAAAAATTTCATTGAAGTTTATCAGAAACTTGATAATTATTATAAAGAAAGTGTGGACGAAATTTTAAGCACATTTTTTCACAAAATCCTTACTTCCTTTAAATAAACTACTGGAGTATTCATAAACTAAAAACCAGCCTATAAGGGGCGTACCCAAAATTCCACGACACTCCCATTCCAATTGGGAAATTATGACTTATAACGAGTTTCTTCCTGTCATGACAGATATCGGCTATGCGGACGAACACATAAAAATCGCGAAACCGGTCTAGTATCTGCAATGAAGGTGTCTTCCGTACCCGAGTGTTATTTTAAAATGTTACTCAATGTCAAAAAGTGTTTGTTTGATAACTCTAAACTTTTAATAAATGCAGAAATTTATTCGAGATTTTGTTCGAGAATGTTTACATTTTATGATTAGGGGCATTCTAGACAGAATTATTGATTGCAAAAACGAAATATGTGTTATGAAAGTTATGAAAGTTTTAATATGTTCTGCTCCTACTGAATTATATTAGAATGAAAGAATATTAAGCTCGATTCAAATATTCTTATTTTACAGAATAAATTATATTGAAATTCATGAAATACATTCTTTCGGAATTCCTTCGGTTTAATCAGATTTTATGCGATGCAAAGAAACAGTGCTAAATTTTCCAAGTTGATCTAGAAGATTTTATCAAATTTTAGAAACAGAACTTCTGTAACATTATATCTTTTGTGAGAGCGAATAAATTTACATGAACATAAATACTTTTCAATAAACCAATTACTGAAAAAATGAAAATTTTAGATTGGTTTTCAAGCTTTTTTTGTTTTGTTTTTTGCATTCTCCGTAATACATTGTAATGCACAGTACCGAAATTACTCTAACATTGAAATTCGAGTATTTGATAAATGTATTTGTGCAAAGTCAACATCGACAATAAGAGCTTGCAATTCCATACCAGTAATTCAATCATAGGGTTAAAAGTAAGGAGTTCAAACTCCTTATTTAAAACAAGAAAGATCAATCATGCTTAAAGCATTGATTATGAAACACTTTCCAACTTCAATGCAATTTTATTTAAACAAGTCTAAAATGCAATACATTCCTCGGTAATATTTTGAAACTTATCACAATACTGCATTAACTTATTATATTTGAAAACTTAAACCTTCATCGAAAAAAATGAACTTCATTCAAATGACGGCATTGAAATATAAATTGCCTGGTTTAAACATCTCTAAAATGTTATACATTCCTCGTTAATAGTTTTAGAATTATCATAATACTACGATAATTTATTATATTTGAAAACTTCATCGAAAACAACTGAAATTAATTCAAATGACGTCATAGAAAAAATAACACGCCTGGATCTCTCTATAAAATCAGGATTTCATTCATACTTTCTCCCATTCATTTCATTCATCACAATACTATAATAATTTAATTTATTTAAACATTTTTATTTAAGACCATGGAGCTACAAATAATTAAACTCTATGCTTAAAACTTCATCGAAAAAAATCGTCCTTCTCTTTATGAAATCAATTAATATTTCATTCATATCAGCCATGCAGACTCCATGGACTAAATTATTTTGTGTTAAAAAAATACAGGAATTGTAATACAACTCATTCTATATATTTTGCTGTTTACATTTTACATAGGTAAAAAATAGGCTTAGTTGTAGAAATAATCAAATTTAGATGAGCATTTAAACTCAAATATATTGTCATTGCGTTGTTTCAGTATGTAGATGCACATAATTTAAGCAAAAATAAAGTAGTTTTAGGACGGATACAACACTCAATATGAATTAAAAAGAACTTAAAAAAATCACGATTTTGAAACAAGATGGATGCCATATATCATTTTGAAGTGGGTCATGTGATCGTTTCATATCATGGTCACGTGATCGTTTCATATAAGAGGTGTAATTATTATTTCAATTTTTATTTAAAAAACTACTGAATATATTTGGCTGATTTTTTTTTATATATTTTATGGAACAATTTGAATATTACCTAAAATTTTCGCCGCAATTTGTGAATTTTAAATCCGCTTAAAAAATGTTTGAAAAATTAGGTCCCATAGGGCTCAATGTATTTCATTTTTTCGACCCGGGTTCAATCCAAAACTAATTGGGTAATATTATTCATTTATATTCCCATAGGTTCTACAGACCGTCTGAACAACATACTAAAATTTCATTTTGATTAAGTCATTTTTACGTCCGTTACAGACAGACAGACAGACAGACAGGCAGACAGAATGAACAAAATCATAAACACTTTTCAACTTTGTTGTAAAGTGTTAAAAAAACGCCGATATCGCTTGAAAAAATAATTCAGGTAGCGCTGGGGTAAGATAATTAGTCCTGAATTGTATGCATTTCTACGGCGAAAAGCTTAAAATATTTATTTAAACTGTCAATTTAGTAAAAATAAATTAGGAGAGAAACTCAAATTATAACCGAAACAATAAAGGATATTCCTACGTATACAAAATTATTTTACCTTTCAATTTATTTTTTCCTTATATTCTGTACTCTACCCTACAACTATGAAATAATACTGGTTAATTATACTTATAATTTGGAAACCTTTTATATAAAAATAATCAAAAATACATATACTAAATACAACGCCTTTCTGTTGTATCAACTAACACTAGCGATTACAGTAGTAAAACTAGAGACACCTCAATATAATCCTCCACCATTATAACATTTTCAAGCTTTTCATCCATTGGAGTTTTATCTCTTTTCTAACTCTATGAGCTCAAAGATAGAGCATCCGCTGGCTAGTTCGAAGATCTAAGATTCAATAGTCATTTGGGGCAGCAAGGTTCTTTACAATGGCGTTTAAACAAATCCACCCTGTAGGTTCTTGTAAAGGTGTCTGAAATTGACCCTAGCACAGATTTAATGGACTCTGGTATATTGAGAGCCGATTTGAAGTCGGAAGGCTAACAAACACACATGATACTATAGCCTGTGCAAAAATAGTGATATCAGGAAGTAAATCTGAGGTTAAAGTAGCAGGTGGTGTTCAGTCAAATTGGCAATTATACGTCAATCTATTATTGGAGAGTGGAAAACACAGAGACCTCTTCAACAAAAAGCTCGTGCAATTCCGTCCCAGAAGCTCAACGGTAGAGCTACGGCTGGCCAGTACGAAGATTCCCGGTTCGATTCCCCGTTGGGGTAGCAAGGTTCTTTTCACATGTTGTGGGTATTCAAGAATACTAACTAATTTTAGCCTGTGTGTCTATTTGTGCAACTATTACAAATTGAATGAGACCAGTCCCAATAGGATAAACAGTTTCCTAGTTAATTAAGTTTTGGACAGCTTGATGAATTTTATAAAGTTCCAAATTACTACGGAAAAGATAATGAAGTTAAAATTTTAATTATGATGTAATTTTGAATGAGCAATTATTTCATTCTTTTATTTGTGTGTGTGTGCGATAAAAATAAAATTATTACATGGAAATAAAATCGGCACCCTAACAGCATTTTTTTTCACAGTGACGTAAGATTTACGTCACACTGTGACTTTGGGACGTCACAGGACGTCGCAGTACGTCTCATCAATGTCATATTGAGGTCACTGTGAAGTCATTTTGGTCATTTTCGTGGTCGTCTGTGACGTCGCATATTAACTTGTTTGTGACGTCACATTGTAATTGCCATTGTAATGTCGTCACATTGTTACGTGTTAATTAAATTGTGGAAACGTCATAGAATATAGTCACAATGAAGTTACAAAGTTACTAATACGTAACGTCGCATAGAAGTCACAAATATGATATCACATTGTGATCCAGATGTGGCGTGGCTACAACGTCACTGTCACACATGTGGCGATCTTTGCTGTGAGGACAGTGACTCCAGTCCGGGAATATTATATTACGTGACTGACATTTTTCTTTGTACGTGGTTTGTCTTCTTCAAATATTTTTGAAAAAGTTCAAGTATTAAAATATCAAAATTATAACCACCTTTCCAAAATAGTTCAAAATTTTAAACTATCGAAATTAGAACCACATTTTCAACATAGTTCAAAATTTAAAACTATAGAAATTAGAACCACCTTCTCACCTTATCACCGAAATTAGAAGCATCTTTTCAACATAGTTTAAAATTTTAAAATACCTAAATAATAACCATTATATTTCGAAAACTAAAAATCAGATCCAAAATCTAATTATATATCCTTGCAGGATTTTAGGACCAAACACGTTAGACACTTATTATATAAATATTTTTATAAGATTGCAAGTATATTTTAATTTTGAAACGTATTGTTGATTTTAATTTAACACATTCAGGTAAATATGTTAAATACGCGCACTTATTTAGAGCGTATTTCGCCCGCGTAGAGTGTGATTGGTTTAGTTAAGTCGTATTATGCGCGCGCAGAGGGATAAAGATATAGCATAATACACAATCGTATAAGGGCGTATCGTTCCATGCGCCCAGCGTTAGGTCCAAGACGTATTACGAACCCGTATAGCAGGCTGTGGCATGCTTATTTAGGGTGTATTAAGGGTGTATTTAGGGTGTGTAGAAGCAGTTATGTGTGTGCTCATGAAATGGGAGATTCCACCTTTTGGCAAGCACTATGAAATCAATTAATTCCTATTTCAAATATTAAACAACGTCGGTCACAGTTTCTAGAAAATCCATAGAATATTTCCAACAAAATAAGTAAAGACTATTTAATATTTTATATATTAGGTTCGGCGATATAAGCGTCCAAAGTGTTTACATATTTTGTAATATTTCGATTTCAGCCAGATATATCCCAAGCATAGATATTATTCAGATAAAAAAAGGAAAACAAAAAGATTATGAAGAAGCCTTAATATGGTGACAGTTAGTAAGTAGACTAGAGTGTCAACGAATCTATTAGGCACACTCATTTCATATTAACTCTTCTGGAACAATATCGTACAGTCATGCGAATTTTCCGAAATAACAGAAGTGACATCTCCAGAATCGGAAGTGAAAATCTTTATAGTGAACACTATTTCCCCCACAAGCAGTCAAGGTTGAATCCATATCAGTCACCATCTAAGCTCTATCTATAGGCAATTCTGAGAAATACATATTAAAAAAAAATGAAAATTTTTGATCTAGAATTGGGAAAAAAACGGAAATTGAAATTCTTGGTGAACCGCCCTATCCTCTCCGAAATTTGATGTGGATTCAATATAAGTCGCCATATATGCTCTATAGCTGATTCTAAGAAATAGATGTTGTAAAGAGAAATGCAAATGAGAAAACATGTTCCAAAGAAAATTTTTAAATTGGAAGTGGGAAAGAAATCTGAAACGAAAATTCTTGTTGAATCACTCTACATTCTCCGGAATTTGATACTAAATCCATATCATTTATCACTTAAGCTTTGTCTATATCCAATCTTAAGATATACATAGTTTTCCGTAAGATAAAAAATTTTCAACCGGAAATGAGAAGAAAACTGGAAGGGAAAATCCTTAGTAATTCCTTCATTCTCTTACGGATACCGATACCGAATCTAAATCAGTCATCATCTGCTTTCCATCTCTCTATTACAGATGATGAGAAATATATGTTTCATGAAAATTATTTCGCAGGAACAATAGTATTGCAGAATTCTTTTTCACCAAGAAGAGAATATTTAAATGACATCAAGTTTTTAGATTTAGCCCATAGGCATATGCGCTGTGACAAAATCTACTTTAAACCATTTTCACACCGTTTGTATTATTCTTATTTTCAGAAACTGGAAAGAATATATGTGAAAGATTTATTAGGGATATCTGATCTCTTGTAATACCTTTCAAAACGACTTATTCGAAATCCATAATAGATAGAATTTCGACAATGCATATTTCATCAGCCCTCTATATCTGTTCCACTGCGATAAATTGATCCCACGGCTGTTTCCGGCTCATTGCTTTTAACGGTAGAAGCTTCCCTCTCTTGGAATAAGCTGCAAATGAGAATTTAGAAACGGGAACATTCTTTATGTTACTCAAAGAATGTATTAGGATGAATTTTTGATGTGGCTAAAATGTGGAAAACCGTCCTATAGACACTGTGTAATGACGGGAAAGTTAAACAACTCTGAAGGAAACGTAAACAAAAATCTTCACTTTTCATAAAGGCAACAAAACAAGTTAATTTATTGTTGATGGGAATGTATGAAATCTGTTTTTTTATTCCAAGAAAATGTTAGTGTTCTCTTTGACAATTTTAATTCAAAAATCCGTCATTCTTATATATGTCATTTCTATGTTATCACTTCTATTGTTTCTTAAAATGCTGATAAAGATCAAATAATATCTTTTAATGGATAGATTTTATTTTTAGTTACATACGGTCAAGAATGTTGGGATAGGTAAAATGATTCTCTTTGTTTCAGTGCATTTTACTAAAACTGTAAATCTTAAAAATGTTTTTATATATTTTATTTTATATTTTTTAGTCCTTTGAAATTTTGCAATTAATTTTTTATCAGATATCAAATTAAATATCTTTTATGATAAATTTATAGAAGTTCTTTATATATAAAAACATCAATTCATACCTCGCCATAAGCAGTATCACGTGTTATAAACTTTCTTTGTTATATAATTATATAAATGCGAAGCTATATATTGGACTCATTTTAACTACCTTTTTACAACAATGAGAAAATAGCAAAACAATAAATTTTAGCGTGAACAGGTCGAGTAGTTGCATTGCAAAGTAGAAAGTACAACGTGAAAATTGCATCGAAATTGGAGTAAGACTCGCTGAAATAGATAAAATTAAAAACAAAGATTTTAATAAGGGCCCTCCCACTCCTCTCTCAAACCGTCCCTTTCTTGCGCGGACATAAATGTCGCAAACCAGCAAAATTGGATCTGCGAAAACGCGCGAGCAGGTCGACTAGATCCATTAGATGCGAAGAAATCGCAATCTCAACTATCAAAGCATAATTAGTTCGATTGCACTCTCTTCAGTAATCAACAAAGTTTTTCTATATCTAATATTCTTTTAAACTGATCGTTGAATATTACACACAAATTCTCCTGACGGGCACAATTTAAACTGAAACCCGTGACATGAATAGACTTTGTACTTATCAGGCTGTAACACATAAATTCCAACAGTTAGCTAAGTTGTAAACCCGTGCAACAGACGTAACACCCCTAGAAAAGTAAAAAATGTTCATACAATCCGTGTACACCCGCATGACGTACGTCATATCCCTCAAACAGCAATAAACATTGCATGTTAATTTGAGCTACAGGGGCTAAGATAGATCAAAATGTCGATGAAGAAATGTGGAGGGATTAGATCGCAATTATGCTACTACAACAAATACAAATGAAATCCTATTTTCAACAATCACAGCAGAATTAGACAGACCAATTGCACTATCTTAAGCAAACAACATAGTTTTTATATTCCAAATACTCTTCTGAACCGATAGCCGAATACAAATCGCAATTTTTGTCTCAATTCAGCTTTGCTTATGACGTCAAGAGCAAATGATAACGAAAGTCTCAACAATAGATTCAGTCATGGAGGTAAATGTCTATCTAACACCATGGATTCAATATTTGCGTTCAAGATAATCAAATTATTTTTTATTTTTTAAATGACTAGGGGGATTTGCCTCCTGATCGCTCCACTCGCGCTCTTCGGGAATGTTATATAAGTTCTGTTATATAAATTCTGTTATTTAAGTCGAGAAATTTAACTATCTTTATCACTTTTCTAATACTTATATACTCCTTATACATAATGTATAAGGAGTATATAAGTATTAAGTATTGTGACGGGGTCGAAAATTTGAATTCGAGTTTTCGACGGGAGAGCACGTTTTAAGCATCCCTGATCACGAATCGAACATTTTAAAAGTGATGTCTATGCGTGTGAAAGTGTGTGTGTGAAAGTATGTGTGTGTGTGTGTGTGTGTGTGTCAGTGAGTCTGTGGAAACGATAACTTACGAACGAATATACCGATTGAAACGAAATTTGGTACAAAAATTATAATTCGTAAACACTGGAAGCCTATTGTTTTTATACGCAATCGAGTGTTCAGAACACCTAAATTTTCGAAGGAAATTTTGAAAATATCGTCAAAAATTCTAAACCTCTAATAAAGTTACGGAAATATACATTTCTTATGTAATGTATCATTAGAAAACGATTGACATAAATTTTAGAACACTAACATGAACCGTTCTCGAGATATTGTGACATTTTTCAAAAAAATAATCAAAAAGTCGTATAAAATTTAAAAAAATGTATATTTCCTATTGAGAAACATATTCACTTTTCATATGTAAAACCATGCGATAAATTTGGTGACGTCATTTTCGTGGATCTAGCTCGTTCCATTCATGAAAGAAGATACTTTGAGTAATACTTTTGTATTTGAACGCCAATAATCATTTATCTGCTGCAAGAATACCTTATTTCTCCGTTCATAACAATCGGCGAGATTTTGGCGACAAATTTGGTGGAATGTCGCCAACTTGGCGACTTTTTTTAAATATTGTTAAATCAACGAAAATCTCGCCGAATTGAAAAAATGATGCTAAATCAATGAAAGTAACGACTCATTGACGAAAATTCAATATCTTGGAAATATAAATCTACTATAAAAATCATCAATTTTTTTTTTACTGTAAAAGTAGTAAATCCATTGCATTATATAAGGAAAGTCATGTGCTGCACACATCAGACTTTTTCTTTCGAAATAGCAACAGCATTTGCAACAATAAGATACATAATGAAAGAAAGAAATTTTCAACTTTCATTGTTCTTGACTTGTTAACAAATTTAATAAAAACACTTTGAAAATTACTCTTAAAGAAAACTAAGGCCTTTATCAAAATCTTGACACATTTGGCCCTTCAAAATATATTCAGCTGTACTTGACAAAAAATGGAGATCCTATCACGGAAATTGTATTAGAAGATAGATTTTCCAGATAAGTATCAATTCAGCTCTTTTTAAAATGTTTTCCTTTCATCGGTCTGGAAATAGAAACCTGGTCACAAAGAAATCATCACATATTCCTTTTTTAATTTTTGGCTCAGAAAAAACTGAAACTTTCGGCTTCAGTTAAAAAGAAATGGAGAATAATGGAGCTAAAACTGAGGTGTCAGTCAGATTTTAAAATAGGGTCGACCTTTCCCAGTCATTTTTTGCATTTGTTTGCCTTATAAAACTCTGCAGCAAATAAACTATCGACTATTTTGAAATTTTCTCTCTTCAACTTCCTTCAAACTCCTTTTAGCTCCCGTTCGAAACGATAATTGAGGAAGAAGATATGTTTCATACGATAGGGTCAATCCCCTCCCCCTGTTTTTTAAAGGTCTTTCGAACATATTTAAAAATCTATTGAATTCTTCGAATTTTCGAAAGTATCCTACTATACTTTGGATCAAATGCTACGACTGGAAAAAATTGACTTTAAAAACCCTTTATTTCAAAACCGATTATTGACTATGGATTAGAGGGAGGGAGCAGTACATACTACATGGGTTTTCAGGCGTCAAAGGCAGGATAACTATTATATGCTTTAAGTACAATATAGATACTAATAGTAAATAATTAGCACTTAATATAGACCACGAAATACATACTACAAAGTGAAACTTTAAACAGAAAAATGCTGACTGAAGCTATTTTTTGCTAAGATTGTCGACGATGTTATGCTGTTTAAATTTCTTATTTGTTACAATGTGCTTATAGCCTGTAGAGGTGGTTGTTTTAATTGCCAAAGATTTCCAAGTAGGGAAAAATATTTACCAGGTAATTATGGCACTTATTACCGTTAGATATTTAGTCTGTCATACGACGATGTACATAAAGTTCTATAAAAACTAGCAGTATACTCGTTCTTCCTACGGAGTATATAATATAAAGAAACTTAAAATTCCCAATTATGTGCAATTTCCTATAGTATTCAAAATTACGTTGTTCTTCAAAGCATTCTATTAAAACACTTATGTGAGACCAAGAGGCATTTATGCAATTTTAATATTTACAACGAGTGAGGGCACATACTTGCAGACACCGTTTTACTACAGCTTTGGCCCAAAGGATCATGACCCCAACAAATTCACTTCACATAAATTACAGGTGTGGTTGGGGAAAAGATCTCCTTGGGGTCAGGGCTTAAACCAAGCATCATTGGAACATCAGGTAGCCAATGAAAAAGTATTACTATATCGCACTGAGGAGCAACCAGTGAGAGATTCCGAGGGCGTATCTGGTCCTCAAGCAAAACGATGTGACAACAAGGATTTAATTCAATATATATTCAAAAATTGGAATTCAAGGAGCGAAAGAGAGTAGTCAAGAAGAATGAAGTCCGGTTGCGTTAATATTCAGGTAATGAATGTCTAAGAATGAGTTCCATAAGCTATGAAGGACCAGAAGAGTTGAGATATTCACAAGAATGATTATCCTTAAGGACAGAGAGTCGTGATTGCAAGCACTAGTGGTTATGTTGAAAATAGAGTATGTTAGAAAAGATAACGCTGACCTCAAAATGTCAGAAAAAAGAATGGCCAATATTCCAAGCATGAAAAGCAACAGACCGACAAAAAAAAGTATGTGCCAATCTGCGTATATATTAAATCAATTACTGATTTTAGAATAATATAAAGACCAGGTCTCACACTTGCATTTTCTCCTCCTTAGGCGTTTATATAAAATTAATGTAATTTTAATCTTCAAAATAATATGTCTGAATAAATAATACATATTTTAAAGTTAAAAATGTAGAATTTAATGTGTAGTGTTTTAATTAATAATTATATTTTAAGAACTCGGGCAAAGAGGTAAGGTGGATCATTAAAGGTTTTCCTAATCATGCACTTTATACATTTTATTACACAACAACTAAATTTAAGTCTCATAAAAATAAATATAATAATCTTTGTTCTCGCTATACAAAACTATCTTCATAGGAACATCTGAAGAACAAAACATCCTGCTTCGGTTTGAAAACAAATTTACAAAAAATATGAAAAGGCATTCTATTAAAATATGTAATTTAATTCTTTTTATATAGATGTATAAGATTCTTATTTCTCGCTACACTAAAGTATTTCCACGTGCAAATTTGAAAAAGAAAAGCATTGTGGTCCAGTTTGTAAACAAATTTATAAAAAATATAAAATTGGATTAATATATGTCCAAAATAAAAGAGCTAAAATAGTATTAGGAAATAGACACGAAATACTTTTATTCTATTTCAATAATCTTCTAAACACAATATATTATTTTTAAAGATATTTGCCAAAATTAAACAGATGACGTAAGGAATTGAAAATACCGATAATTTTCCGGTAATCTAAATCCGAAGACCTTAATTGATATAATTCATTCAAAAATGCAATTCCGATAAAATTTATTTTTATATACTTTTTCGTTTTACTATTTAAATCGGAAAAAATTTAATAAAATTGTCTGTTCTGTAAACGCTTTGGATTTAATTCCGTTGCTAAGCATGTAATATATTTTTCTTAAAAATAAAAATATCGTCTGCCTAATGCTATCTCTATGGGAGGTTTTTTTAATTAATATTTCGGTAACCTCTGGTCCTAGAAACTCGAATCATATATTTAGCTATTTACAATGAAGTAGAGAAAACACATACCAAATCTTAATGAGATTTTTTCACGCCCACCCACAAAATTTTATTAAATTCTGTTCAACCGTTCTCCAGTGATGGTGACACACACAGATTGATTTTCAATTTTATTTATATAGATTACCTGCTGTCCACCCGCATTTATTCCTTGCGCACTAAATATCACAGGGCATACGACGATAACGTACCACTTCCTATCAATAATATTAATTATTATACGACCCTCTAACGAAATATAATTACTGTATCCTCCAACAATCCCTTCTAATAAAGCTTACTTGTACTGCGAACTGTCAAACTTTTCATATTTTGAATCAAGCATATTAAATTAATAACTACCAGAAATAAACATGGATTATCAAACATTAAAATACATTTTCCGATATGTTAAATTGCCACCAATCTGGCAGTACTTTCTGAAAAGTCGCCAATTTAGTGATACCTCCTCAAATTTTCGCCAAGATTTAACTGACAGGCTTTTCTTATTATATTGTCACAATGCATCCGCTGGAATCGGAGCTGTGCTGACAGGATACAAGAATGACTCCAAAGTTAAGGATAACTGATACTTTTATTTAAAAGCACTAATAAAGGTAAACAGGTGCAATATGCAGCGAATAACTCAATAATTATCTTAGAAGAACACTAAACGACTGTCAGATACAATAAAACAGCAATACAATGCTTACCTAATTCACAAAACAGGAAACACTATACTCAACATACTGACGGATCTCACAATTCAATATAGCTCTATCAAGGCAACTACTTTCAAACTGAGCGATAACTCCTTACATGCACTCTGTTGGAAAAAATAAATATGCAACCCTAAATAATTCAACTACAGTCGCAAAACTTGCTCTGTATGTACTGTTGGGGATGATATGGAAATGATTAGAAATTTGGAACAGAAGAGTGTTTTATTAAGAAATGGTGGCAGCAAAAAAATTACATTTTAGTAAGTGATAAATCCTCCCCTGGCATCTATACAAGCCATCTCCTAATTCAATTTAGCTCATATCACGTCAACTACTATTCAACTGAGCGATTATGACTTCTAAATACACTCTGTAGATATTTGTAGAAAGGGCTCGTATCTCCACGAATATTCGATATTCTAAAAAAATTCTAGTACATTCAAAAACTCATCAAAAGTCGCTATGTTGACGATAAATCGCCAAATATGCAAACCCTCACGAAATATGAATGGTTGCCTGTAAATGTGCTTTTTCCTCTTCTGAGGACTGGAAGAACCTGCAGTGAAGGGATTTCACATGTTTGTAACAATATACAGCAGTGGCCAAAATTATGGAAACCTTTTAGAAAAAGTGTATTTTTGGGGTTTGATGGCTCATAATACCACCTTTTTTTATACCAATACCACAAAATTATATATCAATGGAAATATATTTTAATAAAGATTGTAATGCAATAACATTTATGAATTATTTTTTAATAGAACATTTTATAAAGAAGAAAAGGAAATACATAAAAAAATGAGATAAACAAAAATTCTTACCTCGTCAGTTAATACATAGTTGGGTAACCTTTAACCTTAATTACGGCCTATAGCACTTTCCCATGGAGTGAATCAAGTTTCTAGTTCTGCAGCTGTTATAATGTGAAATCAAGATTGAATTATTGCTTCTGTTAATTGGGTTTTATTGCTGAGTTGCTTCTGACTAACAAGTTTCTTTAGTCGGCTCCATATTTTTTCGATGGTGCTAAGGTCTGGGCTATTCCCAGGCCATTCCAGCAGTTGAATATGATGATCTTGAACCCACTTTTTCACACACGAGCAAACATGACTTAGCTGAAATGCTTCATTATCTTGCAAAAGATTAGATGAAGAAGTCTGCAGTTTGGGCTCAAGTATTTCATTTATGTATCTTTGGGCATTTATATTCCCATTGATCACGCAAATTCTGCCCACACTTCTTGATGTCATACAACCCCAGATCGTAACACTAAATGGGTGTTTCGCGGTAGGTGTAATGCAATCAGGATGCAAATCTTCTCCGATTCTTCTATCCTTACGGATTTTACGCCATCACTACCAAACACGGAGATTTTTGTCTCATCACTCCAAATTACAATGTCACATTGTTCCATTGTCCAGTTAACATGGGTTTTAGCTCAGTTTAATCTTTTCAACCTTTGTTTGAGAGATAAAAATTGCTTTTTTCATGGAATTCTAGCATTTAGGCTAAATTCAGGCAGCCTGCGCCTAACAGTCCTTGTACTCAACTTCACATTGCATTGTGCCATTTTTCCTTGTATACACCGATATGGATTTCTTCTGTCATCTATTCACAGTTTTGTAATTATTCTATCATCACATGCTGCTGTGCACCTTTTCCTGCCTTTACCAGTCTAGTTTTGTAGTGACTGAGGCTCCTTATACCTCTTCAAAAATTTAGAACTGTCACCTTGGGTTAAGTTACCCCCAATATTTCTTCTACTTTCTTCATAACTGTAGCCTTGTTCACTTAATAATACTATTTTACGTCACTTTCTGCATGACCAGTCAACCATTTCTTTAATTTTATTACGTTTTACAAGCTCACTAAATCAAAGAACACACACAAAAAACTTGATAGCAATCATATTACATACTGATAAATGCCATGTGACCTGTTGGCTCATTGCCAAAAAAAGATGACACGTGATTGGCTGTTTAAACATTCATGCTTATTGGTTATACTCAAATGAAGTAAAGCTACTTCATATATACCTGAGCAAGTTGTGCTTCATTTTTTTTTGTTATTTGGTTATAACTTTTGATAGAATACAGATAATTGAACAAATGTTATTGCATTACAATCATGATTAAATTATTATATTTCCATTGATATATATAATTTTCTGGTATTGGTAAAAAAATGATGCTATGAGCCATCAAACCTCAAAACTACACTCCTTCCAAAAGTTTTCCACAATTTCGGCCAATACAATAGCTGCGTTCCGGGAACTATGATTGTTTCTACAGTTCTGAAGAACACTAAATCTTTCTCGTGCAATAACTGAAATAAATCTTTACTCAATTTTATCGAAGTTGAGATCATTTAGAAGTACAAAAGAAACAAATAAAATTCTATTTTAAATTCAGTTCTTTAAACTAAAACTTTCGAGAGGACAATTTTAAGAAATTGCTTTTAAACATTTAAACTCAATTTTCAGAAGACTAGATCCTGAAAAGTAAAGCTTTTGAGAGCTTATTTGTTACACAATCTCTTTTTTGTTCGATGAATGGCATAAATTTTGGATTCAACAAAGATGGGCCCAAAACTTTTTAAATTGATTGGAAAGAAAATGGAAAAGACTGGATTATAGAAGCCATTTATAAAGAGGACTAAAATATAAAAGAGTAATTTAAGAATGATGGAATATTTATGTACTTTTGAGTTTATATGTAAGCAAGAATACTTTTAAAGTAACTTAGAAATACTACTATTTATTCTTGAAGATATATTGACTATATATTGTACAATGGAGTAACTCCTCTTTTACTAAGGGCGTTGCACAATAGCAAGGAAGTAATCAATTGATTGACCATCACTGACAGTGATCATGTTGTGCTGTCATTACTGCTGATTAGCATAGTGCAACCCATGAGATGAGTGATCACTTTAACTATCACAAAATTCCTTAAAGCAAGGATTTTAGAATTTTTCTGGTTGAAGTATTATAACTTCAAATCCAGAAATGGTAGAGGACATTTTTAATCCCGAACACTGTTAATAAAATACTTAACATTTCGGAATATAGTCAAAGGACTTCTGTCCCATAACAAGCCGTTGCATAAAGTGATCAACTGATTAACCTTCATCCGTGGACCATGTTTTTGCTTTCACTGCAACTCGTTAACACGCAATAGCAGTAAAGGGATCAATTGATCGTATATCACCAAACGTGGATCATGGTTTTGGGGTCATTGCGTCTGAATGGAGTGTCGATTTTATGCAGAAGGAACAACAACGCAAGTTTGAGCGGATTTTATGCAGAAATTGCTGGTATATCATCAGGAACATAAAATCACTTATTTAGGATGTATTACGTCCGCGTAGCGATCGCTGTTCAATGAGAGTATTGTTATTGAATAGAGCGATACACTGGTGTCCAGAAGTGAAACATAATTCGTAAAACACATAAAGTGAAAGGTTAACGCAAACAAAGCAGCAGAAAGTTGCATGTAGGTTATCTAAAAACTTAAACCAATCTCTGTGCAAAGCAACTTTTATCGGTTGTCAGTACATTCGCAAATAAGTCGCGTATATCGAAACTTCATAACTACCAGCTGGCCATATCGGGAATATCATTCCAGCTTCTTGTAGTCAACGTAAAATGTGGCGTTATCACAGTTAAGTGAAAACCAATTATGGCACAAAGACGCCACGTAGACCTTCTTTGAAGGGTAGAAGGTTCGCAATGTTTGAATTAGGATAAACACGGACAGCAGTTTCCAAAGCCGTGAGTGTGCCACAATGTGTAATATCTAGACAGTGGAGAATGTTACAAAACATTGGTGGTGTTCAGATGACAAGCTTGGGTCATATAAGCACAACACCTCGACAATACCGGTATTTGTCAACAACTACACAGAAACATAGGATGGTGTTAGCAGGGTAAATATTTTGAAGACATACAGCCACCACAAGAGCAACTGCTTCCGAACAAACTGTTTACATGATGTTCAGAGCGACTGGCATGTATGACAGACGTCCAGCAGTTTGCTTCTGACTCACCTCTGCCTACAGGCGTACGTGCTTAAATTGGAGTCAGGAGCATCAAAACTGGACTCTGAATCAGTGGGCTTTGTGCTCTGCCCTGATAAGTCCAGATTCAGACTTCAAACTGCTTCGTTGCACCACTATATGGAAAGCAAGGGAGACCCCCTAACTACCCCCTTGACATCACGCATAAGGTTTCCTTTAGAGAATGGAGACTTGGTATGTGAAGACATAATTCTGAACGGACACACAGAACTCCTCATTTCCAGTAAAGGTTCTGTTACCGGTAAGAGGTACAGCGACGGCATATTGGAAACTTATGTTTGGCTTTTTTGACTTGCTATAGGTTCACAATTCATATTCATGAATGTGAATGAACGTGACACTGGTTTTAGTCGGTCGATTATTTTCTTTCAAGTGAATATCCCGTAAATGGCAAAATAAAGTTTATTATTATTATTATTATTATTATTATTATTATTATTATTATAAATTCAGTGGCCACCGATGGTTCTAGATATAAATCCCATTCAGTATGCATGAGATACAGTTGGCAGGTGAGTTGCAACAGGTGAGCCTCTACCAAGAACCACTCTGGAACAAAATGTAACTCCACTTCAGGACTGTATTTTTTGTCCCTACAGCTCGTGAACCACCTTATAGAAAACATGAAAAACTATTGTGTGGCTTCATGACTGCAAGAGGTGACCACATCCCTTAATAATGCTCATGTACCAGAGACTGTTTCTTTGTCCACCAAAGAACAAATATCAGGCTTGGTATCTAACTTTTACAATGTATTATTCTAGGTAAAAATCCATTTTTGTTCTTGTTTCTTCTGTTGTTGTACGTGCATTACCTTATTACAAACGCATGCCAAGTTTTTTTGCATTCCAACTTTTGTTTCGTGAAATATACACTAGTATAGAGATTATGCTAAACATTTGGACACAGGTGTATTATTGTCTTGCATATATCAGGACGCTTTGGAACCGAATTGCATATGAAGATTGCGTACGTGGATTGCATTGCCATTGTTGTAGTAACTCTATTACAAAAGAGAGTTGCTGCAAGACAGATGCTGTACGAAAGATATTGCAAATGAAGTTAAAAAAAAACTGATATGGAACATTCACGTATGCGCCTGCGCAATCAATTTCGAATTTTTTTCTATGGGGCTTATCGTTACAGAGCTGTTAAGTTTTCGAGAATTTGCTGTGAGTTCTGCGTTAATTTTATTCAGAGGCTATCAGTATACCCGTTCTTCGTACGGAGTATATAATATAAAGAAACTTATAATTCGCAATCATGTTCAAATTCTGTTAAAATAATAAATTTATTGCTCCTAAAGAGAAGTTTAAGAATATCTGTTCTCACTATGCAAATTTATCTTCGCGGGCAGATCTGAAGAATAAAACATCCTGGCCCCTTTTGTATGCAAATTTACCAAAAAAAAAGGAATTGAATCAATATAAGCAACCCCGTACTACTTATATTGTCGCAGATTAGAAAATGTGTCAGTGTGTTAGTAGAAGATTAAACGTATTACAGTATTAGTCTCAAAAATATTTGCCAAAAATAAAAGAGATGACGTAATAAATTGTAAATATCAATAATCCCCGTACTCTTTATATCAGAAGGTCGTAATTAATTCCAATATATGCCAATATATATCAAAACATATGCCAATATACCTGTACTAATTATATTCTCGTAGATTAGACGATATACTCGTGTATTTGTAGAAGATTACTTGTACAACGTACAATATAGGAGCTTAAACATTTTTTGTCTTAATAAAACAATTGCATAATAACTTGAAAATATCAATAATCCCTGAATCAATTATTCCCGAAAATATCAATAAAAATAACGCTTAAACCTGAAGACCGTAATTGATATTTTCCAGTCAAAAATGCTATAAGAAAAATCAAATCGTTCTTTTCAAAAATATATTTTTATATCCGTTTATTTATTATTCAAATCGAACAAATAATATTCAAAATTAACAGATAGATTTCATTTAATTGCGTTTCTGAGCAACATGATATAAGATAGAATCTTCCTCATAAACTGCGAAATTAAATAACCATTTTGATTTCTTTATACTTTTCATTGTTCAGTAAAAACTTCTGGAGAATAAACCATGGAGATAGATTTCCCATTTAAACCATGTTTCAAACAATTCATGTTTTCAAAAAGTGACTAATTAGCGCAAAAAATATCCCTTCAAACTCAGAGATACCGTTTTAATTCACTTTTAAACGATTTTCATGCTTTTCGTTTGGATAAACCACGGAGTTAGAGAGTAGAACTCCTAGGAAAAAGTTTCGTTTTTCATTAATATCTCGATAACCACTGGTCTTAGATACTCGAAACATGGGCTAAATTTATGGGGGCTGTTTTAAGGCTATCCACAAAATTTCATTAAATTCTGTCTAGCCGTTCTCCCGTGATGATGAGACAAACGGAAACGTCGTTTTTTAATAATATATCGAGAACCACTGATCGTAGAAACTCCGAACATGGACTAAATTTTAAGTGGGACTATTTCCAGGCTATCCGCAAAATTTTATCAAATTCGGCTCAGCCGTTCTCCCGTGATGACGGGACAGACAGACAGACAGACAGACAGACAGATTTTCAATTTTATATATATATAGATTTGCATCTTAAATCTCAGTTAACGTAGGTTATTTTTTCAGTGCGAAGCTATGAATGCCCGACTGTGTGTGTTGTGGGGGGGGGGAGGACACAAGATATTTGGAAGGATTTTGGTGTTACAATGATAAAACATGATAACACGAGGGCTAAGTAGTAAGGGAACTAAAGGGGTGCAAAGTATTTATATGGGAGGTGGAGCAACCAAATCAAACTCGGCCTCTAATTCCTTATAATATATAACTACAGAAAACATTCCCAGTGCTAAGAATATCCTGCAACATTTCTACAATTCCCCAGTTGAATTGTAGTTGGCTCAATTTCAACCTTGCACAATATTTTAAATCAGATTATTATATTATATAATTATAAGGGAATTATTAAATTTAATAATCAGTACAATATTGAAATATAACAAAGTTATTAATCAATACCAAGTTAAGCACATTTACCCCGTAATCAATTTTTAAAATATCTAATCCATTGTCTACAATGGAAAAGAATTCCCTATATTCGTGAAGTATTCCATTCTCTTTCAACTTTAGATGTCACATATGACCCACTTTCTGCAGGAATACTTATGGGAATTAGGTCAAGTGTGTAATATTTCCGGTGGTGTTTCTCCGAAACCAGAAATATATCAATATTATTTTATTTATATAACTGAAGCTATGGAATGAAGAAAATTAGATATGGAATTTGAATTGGATGAAATGATATGGAATTTGAAACAGTCAGATATCTAAATATTAGGCCAAGAAGCATTAATAGATCCATCCCAGTCAATATACAATTTTGTATTTCGATTAAAGAAGGACATTAAATTTCTTATTCAGTAGTTTTATTTTGGATGTACGTGGAATGTGGATATACGTCGATGCATAGATTTTTGGAGAATGTAAAAAGACTGATGTGGGCAGTACAGGACTTTCCCTACAGACGCAAATTAATTTTATTTTTCTTTATCTTATTATTATATTGAATTCATTTGTACAAATTAGAATGGAGAATTATTTGGAATTACATTTGAATTCGTAGTTTGAATTCAATTTTCCTTTTCATTTGGCAACCAGAAGTATTTTCAAATGTGACCTGGTAAAAATGTGAAAAAACTAAAATATCTTCGGAACGATTAGTCGTAGAGTTCAGTGGCGTAGCGTCCATTGAGGCAAAAATGCTGAGCCTCCCCTGTTTAAAATCAAGTTTAAATAATTATTTAAACATACTTCTATGAATTAAACTTTTTAAATAACTTTGCGAATATAGTTAGAACATTTTTACATTTTACTTATTTAAGGTGATACGCTTCAAAGTATTTTATTCATTAAAACTCATATTTTAATGTTTTAGAAGCTAAAATTATCCAACTTTCACGGTCTGTAAGAAGAAGTATGGTATTAAACCAACCAAACTGTTAAACTTCTCCCTAGCTGATTAACCAACATGTAAGCTAGCCTTCAGAAAAGCGTGGCTATTGCTTCCCCCATTTTGAGTCGTTTGTAATTAGTCAATAATTGGATGAAAGAACATGTCTCGGACAAAGCTAATAGATCCTTCATTTTGGATCAAATGTGATTTTTTTTTAATTTATATTCGCAAAAAATAATCACTATTTGTGATATTAAAGAATTTGAGCCATTTTTCACGAATACACTAGCTTTTACCTAACTTTAAACAATATCAAGAGTAAGAATTATACTAATAATGACTAATAAACAATGCAAAGTAGACTTAGCTCTTTATATCGGTATCAATATGCAGAAACATTTGTGTATTTGGGAGTTCCAAAAAGAATAAAATTGATTTCCTTTAAAAATCCAATATTACACTAGAATTTTAGTTAGATAAAAATTGTTTATAATTTTCTAGCAGTGTTTTAGCATATTATAAGATACTTTTAAACTTTCATAGTACAGTATTTGTAAAGAATTAATATACAATATTGTTTAAGGGCATTGTTGGCTAGTGATTTTCAACTAAGCTTATGTTCCAGATTTCCCACCAATTTTCAGTGCACTCTTAAAATGTACAACATTGTCTACAAGGGGGAAGAGTGTCCTACCCTATAAGCTACCGTGGCTTCATATTTAATGAAATGGTTGAAAAAGTTCAATTAATATAGATATAGGAAAACATTTAAAATGTTATATTTTGTATGTATTTATAAATATTTGTATGTATCTTTTATTTTAATCATCGGTAGCATATTTTAAAATATCGTGTATTTCATTTACTCTTAGCAGTTTTATGTAAAATTATTTTATGTTACTCACCAACGAAGTAAAACTTATTGAAAGTGCGAATTCCAATATAAATTTCACATATAATATGACATTGTTGGCGTTTTAATTTTTTTAAGTTAAAACAACGCCAATCGCTCAGCTTTCCGAGTCAAAAATATTAGGTTACGCTACTGCTAGAGTTATGAGGGTTGTTAGATTCTTTAGACGTCAAGAATTATATATAAAACATGCACTTAATTCATACATTTGAGCATGTCTTTTATTTTAATCATTAAATATTTTGCGGGACATTTCGTAAATCAGCAAGTTATATTTTTTCGAATCTTACCGAAAACTAATCAGAACCAGAGTCATTCACAAGGGACTGATCTACCAAATTTTGTGAAATTTCGTCGAATAGTTTTTGAGCTGAAGTAGATACATACAATTTTTGCTTGCCATTTCGTAAAACAGAGCAGGTTCTTTCTTTCAGAATCGTACAGAAATATAATCAACACTAGAGGAAACCACTTGAAAATGACCTACCAAATTTTGTGATATTTCGTCGAATAGTTTTTAAGAAGCTATAGTAAGTAAATATATTTCACAGACACACTGACAGACAAACACGTATACATACACACATACACACACACACACACACACACATAAGCAGAGAGAGAGCCATCCCGGTAAAAATGGCATTTTCGTGTTTTAGAGGCTCTAAAACGTGACACGAAAACTTGAGTTGCGATTTTTGACACAATTCCAATATTATCCCTACATATTATCATGTATTTTAGTAGAAGTATAAATCTGATGTGCTCAATACATTGCTCATTTTATACTAGATCAACAAGCAGTGAAATTGCTATGAAGCAATAATATAAATTTAAACTTTATGACCATATCCTTTAGAAAATTAATAACACCTTTTCATTATGAAATAAAAAATTTTATCTAGGACGAATAATTACATTCTCTATATACGCCATTTTTTCATCGCGAATTAATGGCGTACAAAATTCACGCTGCAATTTTTTTGGCCTTAAATGTCTCAATTTCGTGTTTTCGGTTAAATTATGTGTCCAAACAAAATGAATTATATATACTCGTTTGCAAAATTCTTATCAAAATGCAAATTAACAATGAATAATATATCGTGAAATAAGTGACTATTGGCGAATTATTGAGAGTCAAAATCTAAAACTATTACCAAAAGTATCTTCTCTTGAATGGAACTAAGTAGATCTACTAGAATGATAAGAGATTTGTTTCTTAAAATTGTAAATGGAAAGTCAACATATTGAATTCCGAAATTAGTATTACTCATTCGTTTTCTAATACATTCGTTTTCTTTTATGATATTTGTATTTGCATAAAAACGTACATATCTAGAGAAGATTTGATGCAAGAGTAATAACATGATTACCTTTCAGTTTCTTACTATACATTATAAATGAAATTATTAATTATGTTATATTATTGAATGTTCGGATGTTTTTAATTCAAAAATTTTCACACTTTTCAAGCTTTCAATCGCATTTAAAATCGATAAGATTCCAGTATTCACCAATTATAAAAATCGTACTATAAATTTTCCATCTGAAAACCAAGATGCGCAAATTTTCAAACTAAAGTTTAAAATTATATATATATATGTTAAAATTCATACAACACATTTTTAAAATTTGAAAATTTAATTCATAGTCCATATTTTCCTTTTACGTATGTTATTATTTAACAAAACTGTAATAGTTACTGAATAATTTTAAGTAAAATAAATTCTGAACTTGAAAACAATAAATGCTTTATGGTTTTTAATTTTTTTAATAATAAAAATAAATTCAAACACGAAAATACATTGCGAATTCAGCAATACATTTCATCGATATATTTATCACCAGCATTTCTTTAGGAATTGATATTTTTTTCCCTTTAAAACGGTATATGTCTATGGTTTTGATAACTTATGATCTGTCTGTTTCCTATTACTTCGAAGGAACAATGATTGATTTAAAAATCAATACCAAAAGTTCTGAAGTTTTTTGTATGCCCATCGATTTTAGCATTTAAAATATGAAAAAATATAATATAATAATCGTTCTTCATCACATTGCAATTGATATCTATAAAAATAAAGTTGAAAATCGATCTGTTTTTCTGTCTGTGTGTCTCATCTACACGGTAGAATGGTTGAACTGAATTTTTAGAAATTTTAATGAATAGCCTTTGTATGATCTTGTTGTTCAACCCAGATCGGCCGACATACCAGAAGGTGCAAGGAATCTGTTCGAATGACCGAGACAGTATCACCCAATTTAGACCGGAACCCAGTGGAGGCAACATCCATATTGACCGTACTCTCCTTACCCTACCACCAACCTCTCAAAAGTACTAACGAACCCACATATTTTACGTGTCCGTACTCCGCATGAACACAAAAACAATTTGAGCAGTGCAGAGAATCGAATTTGGGTCGTACGAGTGCAATTACTGTGCCTTAACCACTGGGCTGTTCCACCCCTGTATGATATTACTTACAATTTAGAATTCCATTTGTTCTTCTGTCTTTCTATCTTTATTCTCTTCCGACTCACTTTGAGCCTGACCCATTCGTTATAGGAGCTTCCAAATAAGCGGATTCCCAATCGTAATTTTGTCTTCAAACTTGTATGATTTGATCGATTTTGGGAGCATTATGAAGAAAAAATGCAATTCAAAACCAGATATCGTGACTCGGCCGTTGTTTTTGCCCCTATCTCTGAAACTGTGGACGCTTTAAAAGCAAGGGCAGACAGCAGAAGCATGGGCAAATATTCAGCACTGTAAGCATTGACCTAAGTACATGCTGCTTTTCGTATTTTTAAATGCATACTGTCCACTCAAAAGGTCTTAAATGAAATAGCTATATTTCTGCTAAGAAACGCCTACTAAGAAGACCAGAAACGTAGACTACAAAGAATGTATTGCTAAATTGTGAAAGTTTAATTATCTATATAAAACAAATTGTAGGTTGTGTTTCTGCCAGTGTATTATTTCAGCAAGGAAGAATTCACCTCAAACTGTTTTGTAAGATTAATTATGAAATTTCAAAAATAAAGACACCAAATATTAAAATTTTTTACAAAATTGTTAATTAAGTTTCTTTACATAATGTAATCCGATCGAAGAATGATTATAAAGCTATAGTTTCAATTATTGTTTAGAAAGACGTCCTGAAATGATTATTAAATTATTACTAATAGATAGCCATAAGTATTAAATTTGATAATTTTGAATACTCATATTGAAATTGATATACTACATAAATATATGCATTGGGAGACCAAATAATTATATCTCCACTTGATAGGTTCTTCTGCTTCTGTATCGAACGCATTTTAACATGCTGCTAACTATCCGTAGAAAGATGGCCTGATTAGATCCTTGATTCAGACTATCTATAATGACGAACTGTTGTCCTTGTTTGTTGTACTGAGAAAATCTGTCACTCAACCAAGAAATTCAATAGCCCGTGAAGATAACACGCCATGCGTCGAGACCACGTATTTTGTCATGTTCTTCACACTCTGTAAACACCAATAACAAATGTCTTCGAACCATCCACATAAACAGTTATTTTGCTAATTTTCGCACCACTGCATCGAGTATCACTATCATTTCAATTTCAACGACCACTATATCAAGCCTATACCAATACAACGTCAGAAATATCTACTTGATATCTATCTTGCATGAAATTACCTTGCAGCCATATTAATTTGGCCACTCAATGGAAATATAGTGGAACTTATTATAATGTATATACAGAGTGTTACTGAAACATATATTGACATCTAAATCTCGAATTCGAAAATTTTCGTAAAAACAATACTTTCTGTATTACGCAAAATACTGTATTACATTGTATTAAATAGTATAAGAAAGTAAAAATGTATCTTTTGTATTCGTTATTTAGAGAATAATTGTGAAGCTTTCGCAGTAAACATGAATTGCCTAGTACTTTTTTCCAAAGCTTTACAACTTTGAAATTAACTTTTCCCCTATGCCTCACAAAAAACTAAATAGCCTTCCATATCTATCTAAAAATGTGGGAGGTCAGTCCTTGGCCGTGAAGGTTGTATCATACTGTAGCGCCATAGGGGATTCCTGTAAATCTGCATAAAAAATGCTTGATAGCTCAAATACGTCTTGAGTTACTGCCCTAGTCCACGGCTTGACTAACCCATGACTTGACTAGAACATTTATTATTTAACAAATGCCAAGCCATTGACCACTAGGTCATTAGGCCACGAGCTCTGCAATACTTTTCAACAATACAGTCCAAATTATTTAGTGCAGAACATTCATCCAGATGAACAGTAGTCATGGGTTGTCCATAGGTACGCAAAACGCAGTCAGGCGAAGTAGTTAAATTAAAACGATACGAATAGGCACCAAAGCAGTCATGTCCGGTCAAAAGTCTAAAAAGTGCCACTGCTGCAGCACGAGATGAATCGGGAATACAATAAGATCCGCAAAGCACGCTTCAATGTTTGTCTCTAGAAGAGTGAGAAGCCACATTACGAAACGATTGTTTGAATATTCTTTCAATCTCTAATTTAGCAGAATGGAGTGGCAAGCCTCTGCAAATCCTTTGAAGGATACCAGTTCCCTTTGCATCGTAAAAACACCAGGAGAGCGGCAGAAGCTGTAGTAGATTTAGCGTTACCCAGGATGCAGCACGAGAAGGCCTACTACGTTACATCCCTTTTGACTAGAACATAGATCTAATCCCTTTGACTCCATGTGTAGTGAAAATAAATTCTAGGATTAGCATTATGTTTATAAAGCAATATACAATTTAAAATCCAATTAATTCTGTAACTTAGGTGTACCGGTTTCTCATAAATTCGATTTATTTACATATTTGCAAATATTCCTTTAAGAACTTTGAAATAGTTTATCGTTTATACGTTTAATATGTGCAATTCTGCCAAACAAAATGAACTATTTCTTCATCTTCTTTATTGCATTCCAGTTTTCTGTATTTTAAACTATTTCTTTTCTGCTATCACTAGCATAGTTTATATATTGACTTTATTTAAAGATTTACCAGCATCCAAATTTAAGAGACATTTGCTTCGTTTCAAAATTTAGTTTATGCTAATAAAAAAGGGATCTTATAAAACTTCTGGCGTTCCTCTTCAATTCTCATCGAGACGCAAATATTTGAACTGTACCTGTTTCGGGATATCCAGATGATTTATGGTGTTCTCGTAAAGCAAAACTTTTTTGTTCTTGTAACAAATTTCATTGTGTTTCATGTGTCCAAAATTTTGAAAATGGGAAGTTTGAGAAACATGGAGGGTTTTAGGGATAGTCGTTAAGCATAAGCACACCAATTACTTTGTAAAGGGAAGTTCATGAGTATACACGTTAGACCTAATTATAGTAAAATGACTATGCCTCATCGATTAAATTAAATGCAGCGACCCCAGCGGAGAATTTAAAAAGTTACGATAATCAACACGTCACAAAAGTCAGACAGACGAATAACGCTACTTGCAGTGATGTAGAACATTGTCTTTGGAGTAAAAATTGACTGCAAAAGACATTCATTTGACACAATAAGGTTGTCTTTATAAACATGTACAAAAAAGTCTAATGTGGGCAGCTCATGACTTTCCTTATATAATGCAATGAATTTACAACTTTTACAGTAAAAAAATAGATTATTTTTATAGTAGATATTTATATTATTTTCAAGATATTGAATTTTCGTCAATGAGTCATCATTTTCATTGATTTAGCGTCATTCTTATCTATTTGGGGAGTTTTTCGTTAATTTAGCAACATTTAAAAAACTCGCACAGTTGGCCACATTCCAACAAATTCATCGCCAAAATCTCGCCAAGCATTATGGACGGAGAAATAAGTTATTCTTACAGCAGATAAATGACTATTGGCATTCAAATACAAAAATATTACTCAAAGTATTTTCTTTCATGAATGGAACGAGCTGGATCCACGAGAATGATGTCACGAAATTTATCGCATGGTATTACATACAAAAAGAGAATATGTTTTTGAATAGGAAATATTTTTTTATTTTATATGATTTTTTGAAAATGTATTTGTAAAATGTGCAATATCCCGAGAACGGTTCATGTTAGCGTTCTAAAGTTTATGTCAATCGTTTTCTAATGAAAAATTACATTAGAAATGTCTATTTGCGTAACTTTATAAGAGGTTTTGATTTTTTGCCAATTTTTTCAAAATTTCACTCGAAAATTTAGGAAGTTCTGAGCATTCGATTTCACATAAAAACAATAGGCTTCCCGTGTTTACGGATTGTAATTCTTGTACGAAATTTCGTTCGAATCGCTCCATTCTTCGTCAGTTATCGTTTCCGCAGTCTCACTGATATGCACACACACACAGTCGCACACACACGCACGCGCGCGCACACACACACACACACACACACACACACACACACATACCCACATCCATCACTTCAAAAATGTTCAATTCGTGATCAGGGATGCTTGAAACGTGCTCTCCCGTCGAAAACTCGAATTCGAATTTTCGACCGCGTTACAATAACTTTCTTATACATTATTCCATTTAAGGAAAGTAAAAATATACATGTTACTTTTGCTGCACGTGCATTAAAAGGAGAAATGCGAATTAAAAAGTTATGAGAACGAACACGTCAATAAAGTCACATAAACGAATAATGCCAATTACAATGACGTAGAGAAATGTTTTTTAAGTAACAATCGACACCAAAATTGTTGCAAAAGCCATTTATTTGACACAATAGAATTTTCTTTATAAACATGTACAAAGATACATAAATGCTGCTTCCATTATACTTGCATTAAAAGAAGAATTGATAATTAAAGGGTTATGATAAGGAACACGCGAACAATAACTCCAATTACAAACGAACGCCAATTACAAACGAACGCCAATTACAATGACCCCCTAACACCCAATTATAAACCGCCAAATACAATGACCACCCAATTATAGACCGCCAATTATAATGACCACTCAATTACAGACCGCCAATTACCATGATGTATAGCGCATTGTCTATTAAAAATCGGCATCAAAATTGTTGCAAAAAACGCATATTTGACACGACAGGGTTTTCATTATAGAAGTGCACAAAGAAACATAACTGCTACTTCTGTTACACTTACATTAAAAGAAAAATTGAGAATACAATAGTTAAGGTAACAAACACGCCAACAAATGTCAGATAGACAAATAACGCCAATTACAATGATGTAGCGCATTGTCTATTAAGAATCGACATTAAAATTGTTGCAAAAGACATTTGTTTGACACAATAGGGTTTTCTTTATAAACATGTACAAAGAAGCATAAGAGCTACTATTACACTTTCGTTTATTATGTTTAATGGTTATATATATATATTATGCATCGATCACACATACGCTCTTCTCTACCGACAGCTGAATTAATGGACATGAGACGTAATGACATGAAGCAAAAGGTATCATGCATTCGTGACTATAACAACAAAGAGAACTTCAAGTAATTCCTGATTGTACTCAAGACAAATTCTATATAATATCTGTTTATAAATATATCGAGTTTGGTGACAGGAAAGTTGAATATTATGACTTTAAATTTTTATTGAAATAAATAAACTGAATATTTAACAAGATTTTATTTTTAGACCGCAATAGTATGTGTTTTAGAGACGGAAAAAAGAGAGAATACCTAAAATATAGTCACTGCATATTGCCTGTACTCAAGAAAATCGTCATGTACAGACAACCGTCGTTAGTATTTGAAGGTCCGAGTTACTTGATCACCTCGGTAAATTTAGCAAATTATCGCCAACTTGAGAACTTTCGGAAACTTCTCGAAATGTGTAGATTAATTAAGAGTATCGCGAGTTACTTGGTATAATGCATAATTTGCCATGAATTTGGCATATAGGTTATGAAAGCTTGTCATCATTATGTTGATGGAGTTCTTGATACGAATAAAAGTAAATTTTGAATGGATCAGTCTGTTAAGCATGTAGTCTTCAGATTTGTGAATTAACTGCGCTTTTTATTGTTAGTTTGTGTATGTGGCAGTTGGTTTTTCATCTTAAAATATAGCTAAATATTTATAAACTGCATATTGTTCCTGTTTACGCTTATTGGGACTTTAACAAACGTTTTAGTTATCTAGAATTTTGGACGAAACCATGTAATCTGTGTATACACTCTGAAACCTTGCTCTTGCGTCATAACAATATACACACTCAGGGAATGTGTCTGAATTCCTTAATTAATGATGCAAAAGGTCTAAAAGTTAGAAGCAGATATAGTTAAATTCAGGTAAAAGTTAGATGCAGATATATCAAATCAAACGTGGTCCATAAAGAAGTTTTTAATGCTCAAAAATAAGTGTAATTTAATTTTATAATGAGGTATTACATAAAATTATGTTCAATTAAATATTTATTCCAGAGATATTTTATCTACTCAATGAGCGATATAGTGTCTCAAAAATGCTCGATTTAAATTCTGGAATGTTCAAACCGTAAGTTCGTTGAACAATGGAACTCGCAATTTCTGGCCTCGTCGCAATAGGGAAGACAGGGACCGGTTAGCACAATTTACAAGCCGTAGAAATTTTTATGTTTCTCAAGTCTATTTTTAAAAGCAAATGTAGCCAAAAGGTTGTATGAACCCGGCAACCAATCTAAACCTTGTCAGTTTGACATCAACGAAAGTAGCATTTCGTCATTCGTGAAGCCACAGACCAATGAGTCGTTGCCAAAGCACAGCAAGTTTTCCTATAATTACAATTAAAAATTATTTGTTAATTTTGAAGTGCCAATATCTAGATGTAACTAACCTGCGCTGAGAGTTTTAATGGTACTGTGCACATCTTTATCAGTGACGTCCAAAGAAATTATCGGAAAAGAAATTATCTCTTCGGAAAGCCTGAAGCTCTTATATATACAGGAGCCTTAGGAGAAAACGAGAACTGAATGCGCGCGTTTCCTACCCTCGCGTGCGTCATATGCGCAGATCCAGAATAAAAAAATCTGATGTGGACAGCACATAACTATCCCTGCAGAGTTATATACACGTAATCTTTATTTTAATTAAATTTAATTCACTTTTAATTCAATTTTTGTTCTCATTTGGTAATTGGACTTATTTTTAAAGGTGGCGCAGAGAAAATACTAAAATACCTCGAGAACGGCTAGTCCTAGTGTAATAGAGTTGGTTTTATTGTTTTCTTCATTAAAAATTACGTATAAAACAAGCATTTAATGGATATATTTGAGCATACATAGTTTTTTAATTTAGATTTTGACGATTTTTGCCGGCCTTTCAGCAAAAAAGGCTTATCTTTTTCCTAATCGTAACAAAATCTAATCAGCTTCAGGGTGACCCACAAGTGACTTATCTACCGAATTTTGTGAAATTTAGTCCATTCGTTTTTCATCTAGAGTGGATACAAACTTTTGAGGATAATTTTGCAAAAAAAGGCAGGTTCTTCCATTCCAAATCTTACCCAAAACTAGTCGGCACCAGATTCGCCCACAAGTGACTTACATACCAAATTTTATAAAATTCGGTCAATTAGTTTATTTGTTAGAGTGGATACAAAATCTGCACAGACACTCACACGCACAGACGTCACGCTAAAAATAGTTTTTTCGTATTCTAGAGGTCTCGAAACGTGTAGATCTGTCGAAAACTCGAGTTGTGATTTTCGGCATGATTCCAATACCTTCCCCATACATTAACGTGTATTGCATGGAAAGTAAAATGAAGGCAGCTATTCCCGACATGAATCCTTTTTCTTTCTCCTGAATGTAGCACTGTCATAGAATAAAACTTTCTAAGGGATATAGTATATTTTTTAAAGAAAATGTTAGTTTATAAAATAGTGAAATGTGTTTCAGTCGGATTGTATTATACGTGAAGCAATCCTGTCAGCGAAATGATTGAGGTACGCTTCAGCTATTTTACACAAAAGCTCTCACAAACTGAAAGATATAAATTTCCATTTAATCATTCTTTTATTTACTTTCATAAAACAGAAATGTAATTCTAATTTGTTTTTTCAGCATTTGTACCATTATCTATCTCCAGGCAGCCTACTAGTTGTAAAAAGTATCAATATAAAGTTAAACCAAAACCAAATAATAAAATGGATCTAATAATGATATAAAGCTTGGGTCTACTAATGACATAAGAAAATAAATATACAGTATTTTTCAGAATTAATTAGACATATATATTTTTCTCTTTTGTAGATACTCTGACCTTCTGGCCTCTGACCTTCTCTGCAGATATGCTGACCTTCCGATTAATTTTGTAGACTATATACCAACGTTGGGTGTCAAAATTTTGATAAGTTGATCATTTTATTTAGCTCAGATCCGTAAAACATTTCATTCAAAATTGTCATATAAAACATTCATTTAAAATATTTACTTGCTGAATTTGTTCTTATATTTTAAAATAATGTTTAATATTATTCTCATTTGAAATCACTATAATTACTGATAATAGAAACAGAACAGGGTGTATAGATTGGTATTAATCGAATATATAAATTTTCAGTTGTAAAAGGTATGACGATAAAATTTTAAATAATCCGCTTTAAAAACATTAAAAAAAATTAAATTAAAAAAAAGAAAAGAAATAAACTAGCACACTAGTTCATCTTTGAGTTATGGATCCTGAAAATTTTTCGGACAAATCTCGTACTAGCTTAGAATAATATTATTCTTAGATAAATGCTTAAAATCATTCCATAAACTGAAAAAAATATAAAATTTATTTCACTAATTTTTTATATCTCTTTAGTATAGTTTAAATAATTCTGCCAAATGCCTCATTCTTGGCAAATAATTCTAAAATCGAAAACATACAATGGTGTTACTTCACTTGAGCCAAAAGTGACATTATAGAAGCATGCTATTTATTATAAACAGATGGAATTATATCTTTCCAGCCGTGCTTGCATATTCCTTCCGGACAAAACCACTTAAAGTTAAGCAAGCCGGCATTTGAGCCAACCACAAGGAGAGGTGCCTCAAGTAGCAAATAATGGGAAGATCTTACGAATCTTCAAAATTCCAACTACTCAATGATTTTTGGAGACTTGACATATGTCATTAGATTCGACTAATTATCAAGAGTTTCTCTGAGAGCGGCGACTCGGAAGTGTTGAAACATTAATAATGTCTAATCAATATTGTTTTTAGTTATGCTTGATATTTACGCCAAGAAATCTTGGCCGAAAATAGTAGCTGTGCAGCTGAGATACAGCTACAAACTGCATAGGCAGTACTAGATTTCTACCCAATTCTTTCCCTTTTTAAGTGATGTGAGGAAATTAAGTTTATTAAGTTCGTTACTAATTCTCCCGTGGTGAAGGAACGCCTACGTACCACATCCATAAAACCCCCCAGGATATCCCATGGCGAAGAGGAGGAGATTTGCAGCTTTACTTTTATAGAGGCTCCCCGAGGGGCGGAAGTCTGACTTGGCCTCGACATGACAACATTCATGCCCGCTGGCGGGATTCGAACCCGCAACCCGGCAATCCAGCAATCAGATGGAAACGCATGCCCTGACCGCTCGACCACCGGAACGGGGAGTTTATTAAGTACTAAATGCAATTGTTTTCGACCGTTGAAGATCTGGGTATCACAATGATTACTATAACGCTTAAATCTCCCGTCTAAATTAACTACTTTATACTTTTAAATTAATAATATTTTTATAATTAACTCATATAAGTTGACGACTTTGTATACTCCATGATTTTTCTTTGAATTAAATGTTCCTTACAGTAGTTTATGCAGCTGTAGCAAATGCAGCAGAAAATTGGTGGATTAATGCGCAAAACACAAAGCACTTTCTACAGAGGTTTAGATTGACTAATAATTATTTCCGCCATGCAATGGTAATCATCCTACTACTCCTTGTTGTAGTGCCTCTACCAATTTGCAATTCCACAAAGGGTTTTCTCTGGATTCTTAGGAGAGGGTATATTTGGTTAGTTATTAAAAAATATATGTCAAACAGGCATTAAATTTACATAAATAATAATATACATTATTTCATTTCCGTTTCATGTTTTAATTCTTTCCTGTCCATATCCAAAAAATAGGCATGCTATATTTTGGAAGATTTATTTTACTATTTGTATTAAAATGTAGTCCGCACCAAAGCAATGTATAATTACCCGAGTATTAAATTTAAAGAAAATTGTGACAATGTAATACATATTAGAGTTTCATTTGCATAATAATGTAAATGATTAAGAGTTACAACGTGATGCACCCTTCTTGGGCTATTACTACGTTTTAGACCTCAAATTATATTTAAAATATATCATATGTTTATATCAGAATACATTTAAAAATATTTATACTTTACAATATATTTAGCATAATATATTTAAATGTATTTATTATTAATAAAATATATTTAGCATAATATATTTAGTTACATTTGTATTTAATATAATATATTTAGCATATTATATTTAAAAATATTAATATTTAATAAAATATATTTAGCATATTACATTTAAACATATTTATATTTGATAAAATATATTTTGCATAATATATTAAAATATATCATAAAATATTTAAATATGATCACTTTTAATAATTGATCAATTTTTCGAGTACTTTAACTAGAAATAATTGAACACCATTGTATAGTAGTTGCGGTAATTATTTAAAAATGGAAAAGAGCAGCCAGAGTTCAAATATGGGAATTAAAATTTGAAATTGGTGATTATATAATTTGTGAATAAATTTATCGAAAAATGTATTCATCAAATATTTGCGTTGTTTTGAAGTGGTCAATGGCACACATCTATGGATTTCTTTTTACTCATGCTGCACCTGAAAACACTGAAAGACAAACATAAGTAGACCTGAATAATATTTAAGTTGTCTGTATTTTTAAACTATCTTACAGAATCAAATCTATTAAAATCAAAATAAAGCTTATATCCATTAATCAAATTTCCTTTTTAAAATGTCCATTATATTAAAATCATTTTGCAAATTTAATATCATATTCACTCATTAAACTTTTAACTATATTTCCTAAGAGGATTTTGGATGTAATGACGCGAATTCCCAAAATGCACTTAAAAGTTATTGCCTCGAATTTACTTGCAAAACTTCTGTAGCTCTTGGAGTGTTGATTGCTTTGTTTTACACCTATTAGTCCATAGAAATAAATGTTCCTAGATAAATTAAAAGTTTTCTTATTTGGCATACTTCAAGATGTTACATTAATTTGCGTTTAGCGTCATTACAGTAATTATTAGAATCTGTTGTCTCTAGATAATAACCGGTTTACCCGCAATGTACAGGATGGTTATGTAAATAATAAAGTGGATTAAAAGGGATTTTCTAGATTTATTTTATGAGGTATCAAACAGCTTATTGATCGGGTGTACTAAAAACGTTATTTTCTTATTATTTCAAAGCATAAATTGTTAACGTGCTTCGTTTTATAATGAAATAGTTCATAGGAAATAATGTACGTAACATTATTAAAGGTTCTAATTTTTAAAGGATTCTTCAAAATTTCATTCGAAAATTAGGGGGCGGTCTTTAGAACATTTAATTGCGTTTAAAGTCATAGGCTTCCATTATTTATCGATTGTAATATGTGTATCATATTTAGTTCGAAACGCTCCATTCATAAGTGAGATATCGCTTCCACAAACACACACACACACTCTCTCTCTCTCTCTCTCTCTCTCTCTCACACACACACACACACATACACATACACACACACATACACACATCACCTCAAAAATGCTCGATTCGAGTTCAGAAATGTTTGAAATATACTTTTCAGTCAAAAACTCCAATTCGAATTTTCGACCCTGTCACAATGCTTTCCTTATTTACTATGCATATAGGGAAAGTAAAACTCGACTCTAACTGTTTTTTTTTATACATTTAATAAAGTTTTAATTGGATGTGCTTTTTTTTGTGACAGGAAAAAAAAAAAAAAAAAAAATATATATATATATATATATATATATATATATATATATATATATATATATATATATATAATATATATATATATAATATACATATATAATATACATATATAATATATATATATAATATATATATATATATATATATATATATAATATACATATATAATATATATATATAATATATATATATATATATGTATATATATATATATACACATAATATATATATACACACACATCACCTGAAAAATGTTCGATTCGTGTTCCAAAATGTTTGAAATGTACTTTTCAGTCGAAAACTCTAATTCGAATTTTCGACCCCGTCACAATACTTTTCTTATTTACTATGTATATAGGGAAAGTAAAACTTTTCTTGACTTAAGTGTATCAGAAAACTGTGGGTTTTCTGATACACTTAATGAAGTTATAAATAGATGTGCTTTTTTATGTGACAGGGAAAATCGAACATAATGTTATTTATTTTAAGCGTTAATAAGACACCTGAACTTTGAATAACCACTTCATCGAAATACATTCATCTGAGTGGAATTTGATTGAAACTAATTGTCTGTTTCGAGCACAGAATAAATATTTTTTCTTCGGCATAGTGTGTCTTTTCCATCCGTAGAACGCTGGAAGAAAGTTTTTTCCCTTATGTGTCTTTTTTTAGACTCAGTGCAATGACAGAAGGTTGTTTGCTCTACAAGTTTATTTCATGTTTGCATCAGTGGTAAATAATAAACAATTTATAATCTTCCATTGTTCACTTCTCTTCTTAATCAAGTTTGGAATTATTTTCCTTTTGACGATGTAAAATCACAAATAGTGGGACAAATTTGGCTGACAATTACAGTTTGAAAAAGATGGTTAGAACATATAAAAAGTTCTACATTTGATAATCTTAAATTGCATTTTCTCCAAAAGGGAATATTTTCTAGATAAGTTCTGCTCTTTATACAATATGGCAAGTCAAACTAGAGACATAATCTAAATCATTAATATTTTTGAATTTCACAAATAAATCTATAAAAAATTTGAATAATGGAAAGAAAACAATCAATTTGATATTTTTTAATTAAATCACTAATTTGCTTCTTCTGAAATACAGAACACTAGAGATATAACTATAAATAATTAAAATCATGACAAATAAATATACAAAAATACCTTAAAATTCTTTGATTCTTTAATTTCATCTACGCATCTTGATTCATGATTTAATACGTAATAATATTTAAAATATATATTGTAATACAGTTTCAAACATAGGTCACTATACAGTAGTCTGCATCCATCTAACTGAATAAGATATATTTTATTAAAAGTCAGCATTAAACATAAGTTCATCTCCCATTGTGCTTTCAAAAGATCCTCGTTGAGTAGTACAATCTGTGGACGATGAAGTTTTACATTTTCAGTGCTCTCATTCACAAGATAATTATTTATTTTTCTTGTTGATGTATCTTTCACAGATGGCTTAAACATCTCATTAGTTTCTTCCGTTAACGGTTTAGTAGGTTTACTCACTATTTAATTGTTTCTATTCACTCTACTTTCCGTCTTCTTACCGCATTTATTCCTTCCGTTCATTCTTCATTTTCTGTTATTCTTTCGTTTCTCCGTGGTTTCTACCGTTCACTTTCATTATCTTATTTAAGAATTTTCTCACTAGTCGATAGTTTCTATTCGCTCTACTATCCGTTTTCTTACCGCTTTAATTTCTTTCCGTTCATTCTTTATTTACTGTTATTCGTTTTTCCTTCGTGGTTTCCATCGTTCATTTTTAGTACCTTATTTCTACTTTTACTCACTATTTACTTATTTCTATTCGCTCTACTATCTGTTATCCTACCGCCTTGATGTTTTCCGTTTATTCTTTATGTTCTGTTATTCTTTCTTTCCTCACTGGTTTCTATCGTTCATTTTTAGTACCTTATTTCTAGTTTTACTCACTATTTAATTATTAATAATTTCTAGTCGCTCTACTATTCTTTTTATTGCAGCTTTTCGTTCATTCTTTATTTCTGTTATTCATTCTTTCCTCCGTAGTTTCAGCCGTTCATTCTTATTACCTTATTTCTAGTTTTACTCATTATTTAACTGTTTCTATTTTCTAAACTATCCGTTTTCTTACTGCCCTTATTTCTTCCCGTTCATTTTTTGTTTTTTGCTGTTATTTCTTTCCCCCGTTTTTTCCACCGTTCATTCTTAGTACTTTATTTCTAGTTTTACTCACTATTTGACTGTTTCTATACTTTTCGCAATTATTTTCCTTCCCGCCTTGATTCCTTTCCGTTCATTCTTTATTTTATATTATCCTTTCTTTCCTCAGGGATTTCTATCGTTCATTCTTAGTATCTTATGTCTGGTTTTCCTGCTTCCCTTTCATTTCTCTTCGTGACTATTCGAACTTTTCGAACTTTCCTCCAAACTTCAGCCATGCGTGCTATTCTACTACAGAAGCAAAACTTGCTTGAGTAAGTGATTTTGCAATTTTGTCTACCCCAAAACGGGCAGTTTTCTGTCTTCAAAACCGGTGGACACCAAATTTTATTAGTGGCAAAAATGTTATCACAAACTTGATTTTGCAAAAAAAATGTTCCTTGAATTATGTAAGGGATCTGCTATAGACAGAGATCAGATGATTACTGATTTGGATGCATTACTGATTTCAAATACCAGAGTGGGTTGGGGACTAACTAAATAATTTGGAAAATATATTGTTGCGAAAGTGTAAAATTCCCTCAATGGAGTCTTTTGTTTCGAAAACCAGACTGCGAAAGTGTCGTTACAGGTTTTCCTATGACTTTTATCTAGGTTTTCAAGATTCTGAAGACTGAAAGTGGGTTGCCAGATTTGGCGACATTTGGCGACTTCTTGACTATTCGAGAAAGACTTCGAAATGGCCAATATTCTATGAGATATGGTAGATTTCTAGATGTTTCTATAGAAAGTTTATAAAATAGTGTTGTCACTCAGTTGGATAGAATTTGACGTGATACGATCTTTATTGAACTGTGATTTTTTGTCAATGTTTTGAGAAAAGTAACGCTGTTTCGTAAAATGAAATACGTCGATGTTTTGAACATAGTGTCGGTTGTTTTGTGAATTGGTGGAGCATTTAAGTACTGTTTTACTGCGTATTGTTCCTGTTTAAGCTGTGCTTTTGATAAACGTGCTAATTATACAAGAATGTGGACTCATTGTTATATCCTGACCGCACACCCACGATTAAAGTGGATACATCCTAACAATTTCGTTTGCATTACGCTTTTTTTCTATGGAATATTTAAGTGTGCTTTTATTCTTAATATCTAGACAATCTCTGGTACTATAAACTCAACACATGGACTAAATTTTAAGGGGAGGGGTTATTCCAAGGCTAGCCACAAAATTTCATGACATTTGGGACAACCGTTCTCCCGTGATGATGAGACAAACACACACACACACACACATACATTGAGGCATATTTTCTATTTTGTTTATATAGATTTCTGATATTACATCTTCAACAACAAGTACTCTAAACTCCACTAACAAAAAAAACGGGCAACGGAAGATTTTTTTCAGGTTCTTATCATTTACCACTGACACAGACAGGAAATTAGCCTGTCATGCAAACAACTTTCCCTCATTGCATTGACGTACTCAAACAGAAGGACAACACAAGAAAAAATATTCTTTACATGCTATATGGATATAGTTTGGTCTGCCTGAAGAGAAACACATTTATCTTGAGTTCAAGACAGAGAGTTTTTCTTTCTAATATCACTAATGAATATGTTAGAATACAGTGGCTATTCAAAGTTCTGGTGCCTTGTTAAGAGATAAATGAAATAGTATTATGTTCGATTTTTACCTGACACAAAAAAGCAATTGTAATTAAGTCTATATACATTAGAAAAATCACTTATTTGGATTTGACATTTTACTATGCTCTAAAGATCTGATCATACATATACAAATTATAAGAGAAAAAATCTTCTATGTCCAACACTTAATGTAATTTATAAATTTGTGTATAAGTTAAATTGCGTTGAAATATTTGAGCTAAAATTTAAAGAATGTGTTTAAGTATTGACTTATAGTTGTTAGTGTCTTATAACTGAATTAAACTAATTATTAGCCTTATTGTATTTTTAAGGTAAAATTAGACATAAAAAACTCCATGGAATCCTACTACTAATGGCGGCTATACGTCAAATCCTCAAATCGATCAACTTATATAACAGAATGACAAATCCATAGATCACAAAATTCATTTTATTAAAAACTTCCTTAAGGCTTACATACAATTCTTTAAAAAGGCCAGAGCGCTTTCGGGTATCATCATGCACTTCCTCAGTGGCGTTAAAATAAAAAAAATTGCCAACATGTTTAAATACAATCTACTATGGGCAAGCTGAATCTTCATATCCTAAAATTGGCATTACCACAAAACATATTTTATGCATCCATACCCCATCCATGTTTTATATTATGCTTGGCGACTCGTTTTCGATTCAATGCGAATCAAGCCATTACGAAGTAACCTTTAATTTATAAAATTTAATTTTGTATATTGATGTTTAAAGTGGCTTATAGCAATATGTTTTCTTCATTTTGTAATTTTTTAAATCTGGTGTATGGATGCATACAATATGTTTTGTGGGAATGTCAATTTTAGGATATGCAAATTCAGCTGGCTGATAGTAGATTGTATTTATAAACATGTCGACAATTTTTCTTATTTTAACGCCACTGAGGAAGGGTATGATGATACCGGAAAGCGCTCTGGATTTAAAAAAAAGTGTATGAACCTCTGAAGGAAGTTTTTAATAACATGACTTTTGTGATCTATTGATTTGTCATTCTGTTATATAAGTTGATCCATGGCATCCTTAAATTCATTTGTGATATATTTCACTGCTTGTAAATAAATTAAAATTTGTACCATCTGAAGATCGGCCTATGATAGATAACTCATAAATAAAAGTGTAAATTCGTTTCTGGTTTAAAACATTTAACATCCTCTCATTTTATAATAGTGATTAAATTTATAACTTACATGGTAAAATAGGATGTTTGGCTTTCTGTCTGTATGTGTAAGTTTGTCGTCTGCAGTGGAAAATCTGAACTTCGGACAGTCGCGAAATTCGGTACTGGGTTAGCTGTATCGAAATTTCGGTGGAAGAGACCTAGGGGAGATTTAAGATTTTTAGTTTGGGTTGAACCACGATTGAGTAATTTTCTCACAAATCGGTTCTTTAGCGATCGAAAATATTATCACGGTGTTTGCAAGCAAAAATCATCTGCTGTATAAGCTCATTGGATTTAATTCCATTCCTTAGCAACATTATATCATTTCTTTTCAAATAAATTTGCTTGGAAAATATCGTCTGCATAATGCTATCTCTATGACAAGTTTGTTTTTATTAATATCTGGACAACCCCATGTCCTAAGAACTCGAAATATGGAATACATTTTAAACAGGGTTATTCCAAGGCTCCCCATAAATTTTTAAGAAATTCGATGCTGCCTTTTTTTCGTGATTATCTCACACATACAGCTTATCAATTTTATTTATATACACTAATATTTAAGTCTGTCAAGAACGTAGAAACTCACATTCTGAAGAAATATAGTTACAACTATTTTTAATGAGTTTTATATTATCTTAAATGTTCAATGTACGGCACTTAGCATTAAAAATAATCGTCTTAATCGAACATTGACTCAGTTACGTTTTGTATAAGGTCGTTACTATAAATGTGCCAAATTTTATTCTCCGCTACTCAATGAATTTTTAAAAATGTTTTTCACCCCTGCTGTTTAGTCAGCTCCTGGTGGTAAAATCGAAAATCCAGCTTCATTAGGTTTTGTTCAATGCACGATAATATAAATGTGTAAGAAATTTCTAAGTTACCACAAGGGGAAGGAGTCTATAAAACTTAAAAAGCAAAAAAGCCTTTTCTCCGTCCACTGAGGCGCTAAAAATTCTGGTTTTGTTTGATTCTGTACTGTTGTCGATACTACAAGTAACTAAAGATTCGATTTTTAGGTCACTATGGGCTTTGTGGAAGTTCTGTAAAGACAAATATTAGGCACTATTTATTATATAGACTAGAAGGAATACCCATCATACAACAGAATTCAAAATTTGTAAAACATTATCTCCCATTTAGGGTAATTCTTATCAATTTGGCGATATTTTCGTGAATCTAGCAACATTTAATTGTCGACAAGTTGGCGACATATCGCCAAATTAATCGCCAAATTGTTTGCCAAACGTTACTGACGGAGAAATGGGTTATTCTTAAAATAGACTCGTGTGTTCCTTCCAAGATACTGAATTTTCATCGATTTGATTACATTTTCATAAATTTGGCGATATTTTGATCGATTTGGAGATATTTCAAAAAGTCGCCAAATTTATCGCCAAGAGGGATGTTTGGAGGACAAATTAAAGCTACTGAAATATCATTACAAAGCTACCCCCTTTCAAAACACAATTTAATTGATTTGACGACATATTCGTAAATTCCGCATCGTTTAAAAAATTCACCAAATTGGCCATATCCCGCCAAATTTGTCGCCAAAATTTTCACCAAACGTTACAGAGCTGGACGTAGGAACGAAAGCACAGAGGGAGAAAAGGGTTGTTCTTGTAGTGAATTATTGATTTCATGTGTTTAAGAACAAAAGTATTCAAAACTCAATTAACAAAAAATAAAATAAATGAAAATCGAAAGATTTTTTGCCTTTTTTACTTTCCCTACAATACATGGTAATGTATAGGGAAAGCATTGGAATCATGTCGAAAATCGCAACTCGAATTTTAGACGGATCTACACGTTTCGAGACCTCTAGAATACGAAAAAACCATTTTTAGCGTGACGTCTGTGTGTGTGTCTGTGTGTCAGTCTGTGTGTCTGTCTGTGTATCTGTCTGTCTGTGTATCTGTCTGTATGTGTGTCTGTCTGTCTGTGTGTCTGTATGTGTATATGTCTGTGTATCTGTCTGTCTGTGTGTCTGTCTATCTGTCTCTGCAAATTTTGTATCCACTCTAACTAAAAGAGTGAATACAAATGACTGAATTTCATAAAATTTGGTAAGTAAGTCACTTGTGGGCGAATCTGGTGCTGATTAGTTTTAGGTACCATTCGGGATAAAAGTACCCGCCTTCTTTTGCGAAATGGCCGCAAAAGCTTGTATCCACTCTAGCTCTAAAACTAATAAACCGAATTAAACAAAATTTGGTAGGTAAGTCACTTGTGGGACACCCTGGTGCTGTTTAGATTTTGGTGTGATTTGGAAAAAAATAACCTGCCTTTTTTTGCAAAAATCGCCAAAATCTAAAATAAAAATCTACGTATGCTCAAATATATCCAGTAAATGCTTGTTTAATACGTGATTTTTAACGAAGAAAAGAATAAGACCAACCCCATTACACTAGGAATAGCCGTTCGCGAAACATTTTTTTTCTTCGTATCTTTTCTACGCCACCTTTGAAAAGAAGTCCAGTTATCAAATGAGAACGGAAATTGAATTAAAAGTGAATTACATGTAATTAAAAATAAAAAGAATGTGAATATAAGTCTGCAGAGAAAGTCATGTGCTGCCCACATCAGATTTTTACCATTTACCACTGTCCCAAGCAATAAAAAAAACTATAATGCAGACAACCTTCCATCTGTGCATTTATTAACACTGGCGAAAGTACAACAAATGGAAAACTATTCTTTCCATGCCATGTAGATACAGTTAGATATGTTCTAGACAAACATATCTATTCTGTGCTTGAAGCAGACAATTAGCTCCATTCTACCTTAACTCTAATGAATATATTTGGTTCAAGTGATTATTCATGATGCCTTTTCAACGGATAAAATACATAAAAGTATGCTCAATTTTGCTGGTGACAAAGAACAAATGGAATTAGCTCTGTTATATGCATCAGAACATTCACAATTAAGTAATTAGAGATGCATTTTTGCTAAGCTATAAAAAGATGATCGCGTTTATATAAATTAGAAGTTAAAAAATAAATCCGCTGTGCGCAAGACTTAATGTAATTCAGGAGTTTGTAAATAAGTTTACAATAAATTTGTTGCAAAAAACTTTTGGATAAAAAAAAAATCAACATATTTTTGTTTTATAACTTGATTAAAACTATCTTGCTTATTATAGTTATTGAATAAAATACCCATATCAAACCCCGTGAGAATTTCTTATTTCATTCGATATGAGATTACGTTTCCTGCGGATAATTTAAAATGTTTAATATATGGAGAATGACCCATAACAATTTATAAACATAGGTGTAAATTTCTTTCATGTTTAAGGTATTTAACATCCTCTTATTACTTTCCTTATATACATAATGTATAAGGAAAATATTGTGACGGGGTCGAAAATTCGAATTCGAATTTTTGGCAGGAGAGCACGTTTCAAGCATCCCTGATCAGGAATCAAACATTTTTGAAGTGATGTTCGTGTGTGTGTGTGTGTGTGTGTCAGTGAATCTGTGAAGACGATAACTGACGAACGAATGGACCGATTCGAACGAAATTTGGTACAAAACTCACAATCCGTGAGTACTGGAAGCTTATTGTTTTGAAACGCAATCGAATTTTCAGATCCTCCTATATTTTCGAAAGAAATTTTGAAAAAATCATGAAATGATAATAACCTTTAATAAAGTTACGCAAATAGACATTTCTTATTTGATTTTTCCTTAGAAAACTATTCACATAAATTGTAGGATGTTAACCGTTCTCTAAATATTGCACACTTTTCAAATAAATTTATCAAAAAATCAAGTAAAATGAAAAAAATATTAACTCTTAAGAAGTATGTTCACTTTTTATATATAATATCATGCGATAAATTTGGTGACATCATTCTCGTGTATCTAACTCGTTCCATTCACCAGAAAAGATACTTTGAGTAATACTTTTGTATTTGATCGCCAATAATCATTTATCTGGTATAAGAATATCTTATTTCTCCGTCCATAACGCTTGACGAGATTTTGGCGACAAATTTGGCGAAATGTCGCCAACATGGCGACTTTTTAAATGTTGCCAAATTAACGAAAATCTCGCCAAATAGATAAAAATGACGCTAAATCAATGAAAATGACGACTAATTGAAGGAAATTCAATATTTGGGAAATAATATAAGTATCTACTATAAGAATAACATTTTTTTAACTGTAAAAGTTATAAATTCACTGCATTATATAAGGAAAGTTATGTGCTGGCCACATTAGATTTTTTTTCGCTTGCAATGCTCATAAAACTTTAATAAAAATTCTAATTTATGAATTATTTGTTAACTTCGTATGTTATATTTTACTGCTTAGTCAACAGTGAAAAGTCCTAGGGAGAAGAGAAATTGCATCTTCTTCTATCCCTGTGGGATTTCCAACGAAGGAATTCTGTACTTGTGCTATGTCGCAGTAGAAAAGATAAAAACAATGTCTTTTACCGAAATTCCGTTGGACGAACATTGAACAGCGTTCTTGCAGCTCATGAATGTTGAAAAGCCTATTTTTGCAGCCCAAACGACGTAGAAAACCACAAGACAATTGCTTTGCGAGGGAAAAGTACTTTTAAAAAACATTTTTAGTTTTCTGGTTCACTTGATATGTTTACATACCAAATCTTAACTTATTTCCCTTTCATTGAATAGTTTATGCTGTCTTGTGTTTCGATTTTATTATTAATCCTATAATACATGATAACGGACAAGGAAAGTATGGGAATCATGTCGAAAATCTGAACTCTAGTTTTCGACGTTTCTACATACTTTTTAGACGCTCTGGAACACGGAATACAACATTTTTCGAGTGGCGTCTGTGGACCTGTCTGTGGGTAATGTATGTACTACCTTCAGTGACTATACGATGAATTTTTGCAAATTTTGGCAGGGAAGTCACTTGTGGGTTATAATGCTGTCTAGATATTGATATAATTAGTAGAAATAGAATAATAGAACCAATATGCGGAAAAAAAGCAAACGTATGTTAAAATATACACTAAAAGAGTAAATATGCTAAAATAAGTTAATTAAATGCATCAACCAATCTTCATTTTTACTTTCCCTGCAATACATGGTAATGTATAGGGAAAGTATTGGAATCATGCCGAAAATTGCAACTCGAGTTTTCGACGGATCTACGCGCTTCGAGGCCTCTAGAACACGAAAAACTATTTTTAGCGTGACATCTGTGTGTGTGTCTGTCTGTCTGTATGTGTGTCTGTCTGTCTGTCTGTCTGTGCAATGTATGTATCCACTCTAACTAAAAAACTAATGGACCGAATTTCATAAAATTGGTATGTAAGTCACTTGGGTGAGACCCTTGTGTTGATTAGTTTTTGGTAGGATTCGTAAAAACAGAAACCGCCTTTTTTGCGAAATGCCCCGTAAAAATTTCATGTATCCACTCTAGGTAAAATACTGATTGACCAAATTTCACAAAATTTGGCAGATAAGTTACCTGTAAGATGCTCTGGTGCTGATTAGATTTTGGTACGATGCGAAAAATAACAACCTGCCTTTTTTTATGAAATGGCTCCCAAAAATTTCATGTATCAACCCTAGCTAAAATACTAATTGACCAAATTTCACAAAATTTGGTAACTAAGGTACTTGTGGTACACGCTGGTGCTGATTAGGTTTTGGTACGATTCGAGAAAGAATAACCTGCCTTTGTTTACTAAATAACCCGCAAAAAGCGATGAAATCTAAAAAAAAAAGACTACGTATGCTGAAATGTATCAATTAAATTCTTGTTTTATACGCAACTTTTCCGAAAAAAAGAATATAAAGCACTTCATTATACTTTAGGACTAACCATTCTCAAGATATTTGAGATTTCTTTCATTTTCGTTACCCAGCCATTGAAAAAATGTCCAATTACCAAATAAAAGCAAAAATGGAATTAAAAATGCAAATCTAGTGTTACTTGGTGCAATTAAACTCAATCTAATGAATTATTAAAGAAATAAAGAGAATATGAATTTGAGTCTGCAGGGAAAGTCATGTGCAGCTCACGTCAGATTTTTTACTATTAAAATACTAAGATAATCTCACTAGTCCAAGATGAACTTTTCTTGAAATATTTAAGCTGCTTCCTTTATTTTAAGGGACTGGGAACATTTTAAAGAGCTCAAATACGTAGGACATTTATACCCTCGAACCTAACAGATAAAAATGTAAATACTTTATGTTTTGTTGGAAATAGGGTCTAAAATATAAATATAAAAAAATAATTTCAATGTTTTAAAAATGTGATTTTTTTCCTAAAAAATTGAAAAAGTAGCTTTGCGAGTGAGTGTTATTTTAATTTTTCACTTAAAATATATGGTGGACTATAAAAAAGATATAAATAGTAAACGACAAAAATGTGTACTAGAATATTTAGTATTAAAATCTATATTTATTAATGGAAAAAGCTCTTATAGCTTTTTCCAAATCGTTTTGCAAGTTGTAGAAAATAGTAAAATTTTCATTTTTAAATGTGTAATTGTTATGTCTCAAAAACTAAAAGAGCTGGCTTTGAACAATAAGTAAGAATTTGTAGCTCTGTAAAAGCCCCATAAGTGTATTCAATTTGATTTTGGAGCAAGCAATATAAAAAAAAACTTCAAAAAGTATCTGTCCGAATGAGATTTATTTTATTTATTTTATTTATTTATTTTTATTTATTTACAAAGGCTGCAAGCAACAGGACGTAGTCCCAGTTACAGCATGCAGGAGCAAAACTACATTCAAAATACCATGACATACATTAAAAAGTTAAAATACATTAAAAAGTTAAAACATTAAAATTAAAAAACACTTCACAAGAATACATGTAATAAAACACAAGATGTTCACAACAAATGCTTTTTAAAATCCTTCTCAGAAGAATAAAAAATATCAAGATAATCCGGGAAACCATTGTATAATTTAGAAAAGCAATTTATAGCACAATTATTGCCAATACTCGACCTAAACTTCCTAATGGCAAATAAATTCAAGCTTCTAGTTCTATACTGTGGGACATGAAGAAATTTTATTCGAAATATGTTCTAAACTATAAAAGCTAGATAGAAATAGTAAGCGACAGAAATATGTATCAGGAAAATTAGTTTCTAAGTACGTATTTATTTTTTAAAAATGCTCTTATACTTTTCGAGATATATACTACTCAACTACTCTTACACTACTTCGTCTTTCCAATTTGGAAAAGTATGACCATTTTACGCTTTTCAAGTTTGTAATGCTTATATCTTAAAAACTAAAAGTGATAGCTATAAATAATAAACAAAATTTTGTGGCTCTTTAAAAGCGTTACAATTATACTTAATCAGGTTTTGGGTCGAGTTTATACTTTTATATCACACTAGGGGGCTCCGCCCCCTGTTCGCTACGCTCGCAAAACCCCCGTAACTCGCTTCGCGATTCTTCTCCTCCAAATCGCTGACACTCACTAACGCTCGCAGAACCTTGGGGATCCGTCCTCCATTGACTGCCGCACATTCTCCCGCTTAACTGGATTCGCGAATCGGGAGGCTTCCTACTCGCTGACGATCGGTTCGCTAGCACCTTTGTGCCGTCAGCTACGCAGGCATAATATTTAAATGGATACCGTCCCTGTTAACTAACATTAACCAGTCCTAGAACTCGCTTTGCTAGCTCTTCCAATCTGGACGGTGCATGCGACTTCTTACGTAACCCATACTCGCTGACTCTCGCTTTACGCGTCGAGAGGATTCGCCTCTAAATCGTTGACGCTCACTGACGTTCGCAGAATCCCGGGGTTTCGCTCTCCATTGAATCCCACGCATTCTACGGCTCACACGATCGCCTACGTGTCCCATACTCGATGATGCTCGCAGAATCCCGAGGCTCCGCTCTCAATTGGCTACCTCTCATAAACCAGTATCTCGATTCACGAGTCGGGAAACTTTGACCCCAAATCGCTGACTCTCACTAACGTTCTCAGAATCCCGGAGTTCCGCCCTCCATTAAATCCCACGTATCCTACGGCTCACACGATCGCCTACGTGTCCCATACTCGCTTACGCTCGCAGAATCCCGAGGCTCCGCTCTCAATTGACTACCTCTCATTAAACCAGTATCTCGATTCACGAGTCGGGAGGCTTCGCCTCCAAATCGCTGACGCTCACTGACGTTCGCAGAATCCCGGCGTTTCGTCCTCCATTGAATGCCCCTCTATCTACGACTCACATGATCGCCTACGTGCACCATACTCGATGATGCTCGCAGAATCCCGAGGCTCAGCATTCCATTGGCTACCTCTGATTATCCCCGTATTTCGATTCACGAGTCGGAAGGCTAAACCTCCAAATCGCTGACGCTCACTGACGCTCTCAGAATCCCAGGACTCCGCCCTGCATTGATTGCCACTCATTAATCGTTACTCGTCGCAGGTGCGATGTCCACGTAGGGGCTTCGTCTCATTATTAGTAGATGCTCATCAACTCCCTTAGCTTCGCAAACATTATCACCAAGCTTAGCCCCAAAATCGCTACGCTCGCCAACTAAGAATATCACTTCGTGAGTTGGAAGGCTTCTACTTCCTTGTGATCGATGAATCTGCATCACGAATCCTTTCTTGCCGCATGCTATTAAGAGCGATAGATAACTGTATTAGGAAGAAAAGGCACAATTTCATAACTGTAGGTTTTGCTGCTTGTTCTTAAGATCATAATACAGATTCATAATACGTGTTACGCTTTCAGTATAGCGATATTTACAACAATAAAACATTTAATTGTTGTGCAATATAAGAATGACATCCTGATATTCATGACAACAATGGTTGCGAAACGTTGTTTTTTTGTCGGAATAAACGATAAGTCATGTGATTATCAACATTTCACATTTTCTAAACTACACTCCCGACGTTGTAGTCATATTTAGAAATAAATATCTATACTTTTAAAGTTTTTAATGCTTCAATAACTTAGCCCTCGCTCGTTTCGTAACGTCTCTGCCAAAGACCAATCAGAAACAAGCTAGCAATCGTCTCGACCAATTAAATCTTCGTCCGTAGAGAAGGAAAATTTTCATTTCAGAAGTGCGTAAAATATTGAATAACTTATTAACTAAACCGAACTTTAAAAAAAGGGCTCCGTCCTGGAAAAATTCAAATATGTAGGTACATGTCAACAAAAATTGGAAATCTTTTTATTGCTAGTCTGTCCAGGACGCGAACTCGCAGCTCAGAAACTCTTCCTTTGATTTTGATATTAAATATAAACTAAATTTTAAATCGAAAAACACTTTATATCAGTGTATTCCCTTATTATTTATCTACAAATGTATCAACTTTCATAATTTTATATGCTGTAGATTTTGCGGTACGTCGCATGAGAAACGCGAAATTTGTCAAGCAGCGACGGCAGCGGCAGCTTTTTTTTTTTAAGATACATATACAATATATATCAAAAAACGATTTATTTCAGCATATCCCTCAAAATTTTTCTACAAGTGTTCCAAATTTCGTATTTTTATATGCAATAGTTTTTGCGGTACGAAGCAAAGAATCTCGAGAAATGAGAAATTTGGCAAACGGCGGCGGCGGCGTCAGTTACTTTTTTTTAATATAGAGAAATTATTTCACCACAATATCTGAAATCAAAAATCTTTTAAATAAGAGCATAATTAGTTTATTCCAAGTATCAGCCTACTTCCTTGACAAAATACAGCTGCATTTTTAGATTAGAAGAATATTTAAATAGAAGAATCATGCCACTAAAGACCAGACAGCGTTTATACATAAAAATCTACATCACATGACCTAAGAAGAAAATCGGTGACAAACCGGAAAAAATACTGAAATACAAAAGGAGACGAAAGTAAAAAGGACAGTAGAAGTACTTTAGACATTGGACTATGTGCATTATGATAAACAAATAGCAAAAGAGCCGGTTCATATACGAACAAAATGAAATAACAAACATATCAACTTTTTTATTTTATCATAGAACACTTAAATTCGTAGTTTTATTGACCAAGAAAATATTTTGAATCTTTCTACTGATTTTTCTTACATCATAGATTTTTAATTTTATTTTTGACATTTATCTCTTTCTTGGAACACGCGATGCAACTATTTAATGACAGAAAAATTATTGTCTTTACTGCTGTGGTCAGGAATTTTCTTTGGATACTGAATATGCTAGCTTCTATTTTCTTCGAAATTGCCACCTTCCAGTCCATTTACTTGTGATGGGTTCTTGACTTTTCTATGGGGTAAATGTCAGTGAGTATGATGCCCACCACATTACCGCCTGATGCACCTATTAGGCTGACAAAAATATCTCTATTACCACTTCTTAGAGTGTTACGTCTCAGAATTTAGTGCAAACTTCTTAACTCTTTTAAATTCCTTGAGAGGTTTTTTTTACATTTCTTTGGAAAAGGGATAAATTAAATTTCAATAATCATCGAATATTCATTAATATTTCATTCTGTTTATTCTACAAAAACATATATAAAATAATACATCCGGGGGCAGCACATTAACTAATAATTTGCTCAAATGTAACTTGACAATGAAAAATGTTGCTTGAATTCACTACGTTTCATGCTATACAATATTGAAATTTCGTTAATTGTGCTCAATTTACGTTTATTAAGCGTCATTTTTGACTATCTGGCGATAATTTCAATCAATTAGAGATATTGTCGAAAAGTCATTACATTTTTCGCCGCTATCAACTTTAAGGATTTCTTGCTACTTTTTGAATTTATGTAACATTTTAGTTAAATTTATCGGAAAACGTATATCTCAAGAACGGTTCATACTAAAGTTCCAAAGTTAGTGCCACTCGTTTTCTAATAATAAATGGTCAAATTAAGGATGAAATGCATTTTAATTTTATGCTATTAAAAGCCCTCACCTTTTTAATAAGTCATTCGCAAATTTAGAGATTTTTCGAACATTTAATTGCGTTTGAAATCAAGATAGTTTAGTTTTCTCTAATTATAATAATCAAACTAATTCTCGTGTGAAACTTTCCATTCTTTCGTGAGACATCGATTCTACAGACTCACATACACATATTCTAACATACATGCACACAAACGTACACACACTAAAATACACACTTCAATATACACAAATTAACATACACACTCTAACATACACACACACTAACATACACACACACTAATATACACATACACCAACATACAGACACGAACACTAACATATACACATACAGTAACGTACACACACATTAACATATACACACCATACACTGTCCCCGGCCACACATTTTGCTACCGTTAACCTTTGGGTTGGTCGTGTGGTCTGGGTCTTCAACACCATGCACAGTACACACATACATACAGATACACATCTGTCTCATACACGTAGTATCAGATAAACATACATACGTACACATGCGCATACTAACATTCACATACAAACATTCACATACAAAACACGCTAACATACACTTACGCTAATATACACACAAGCTAACATACATAAAAGCAGTAACATACACACTAAAATATATATAAACACACTAACACTAACACACTAGCGCATACACACATACTAACACACACACACACAATCTAACACATACACTCACTCACATACTTACACACTCTCACACTCAGTCACATACACACTAGCACTCACACACTAGAATACATACCCACACACTAACACACATCCCACATAATAATGCACACCCACACCCATAGCCACATACTAATACACATAATCAGACACTAATATATATATATATATATATATATATATATATGGTATCCCAAAAACATTGACCTCGGCTTTAATTCCTAAAATATTGATTTTTAACATCTATAATAAATTACAAAGTTGCGTAAATAAAGGTACAGAATTTTATGAAATCTATTAAAATTTTCAAGAGAATTAAATTTTGAGAAATACAAAATTTAAATTTTTATACGGTCCTCTTACAAAAACATTTCAAATGAGTAAAATGTGCCCCATAAGGTGATGTACAAAATTTCAGCATTTTATCATAAAAAGTCCCAGAGATCTGAAAAGAAAAATGCTGATTTAAACCACTTTTCGATACATCGACATGGGTTCTCAGAGGGGGAAATCATGTCGGCAGATTGCGTTTCAGGGGTCATACACAAATTACGAAAGAAAACAATGATTACATAAATAAATTATAATTTTGCTATTTATTGGTACAAAAGTATCTACACTGTATTGAAATAATAACTTTACACAAAGATTGCTTGTTCAAAATGTTTTCCATCCATGCCAATACAGAGCTGCATTCGCCTGATAACACTTCTGTGCACTCGATCAAGCAGTTGTTCGGTAATGTCACGACAACCATCTTGAATGCGTTGTAGAAACTCTACTTTATTTAAGGGAGGTGTCAGATAAACAGTTGTGAGTAAACAACCCCACAAATAAAAATCCATAGGCGTTAAATCAGGCGATCTAGGGGGAAATTCGACTGGCCCATGCAAGCCAATCTACTTGTCTGGAAACTCGTTATTTAACCAGTGTTTCACAACTGTAATATGGTGTTCTGGAGATCCGTCCTGTTGAAACCATACATGTGGAAGTTCTGTTAGGGGCAGTTCATCCATAAATTCAGGTAAAACCGCATTCACAATCTCATTAATATATCTGTCATCCGTCAACGTACAATCATACAGTATGGGTCCAAGCAAACGGGGTCTGAAAATACTACACCATACATTCACGGAAAATTGCTTCTGATGATGAATATCACATACCACAAATGGATTTGTATCAGACCCAGAAGTGCTCATTTTGAGGATTTATGCATTCATCTTAATAAAAACAGCATTCGTCAGTCCAAATTGTTTTTCAGGGAAGAGGGATTTGCATCTTCCTGATTGAGCCCAATTACAAAAATGTTAAACGGGTGCGATTTCTTCAGTCTCAGTATTCTCCACACAGTTGCATGTGGTACGTTCATTTCTGAAGCAGCGGTACGAACATTACTATGTGGATGGCAGCAAAAGTAAGCCAAAATATAAATTTCTACATTAGTTGAGTGAAATCTGGGCCTACCTAGTCCACCTACACGATGTACGCTTCCTCTATCATGAACAAGTTGCACTAATCCAGAAATAAATCTTCAAGAAGGATGTCGAGAATTGTGAAAAGTACATTGATGCTACATTGTTTCGTTAGCATTGCGATTGCTTAAACTGTACAGCATAAGCATTTCAAAAAGTTCTACGTTCTTGTATTGCGACATACTGTCGGTACAGGCTACTAACTACACTCTGAAAATGCAGCAGAAATGTGAAATTCTTAAGGATCACTCAGACTGCCGGGCTGCTCGCGCTACGCTTGAGTAGACGAGGCGATTGATCAATAGTAGACCATAAACAACTTTTTCATGTAATGATGCGTTTGTTGCGATTGTGTGAAGCACCGATCAGAGGCAGATATTTGCATATGCTTACATTTCTAAGCTGTTTTAATGTCATTTTGATTGTGCCATTTCCAAGTTTTATTCTGTAATTAATCATGTAAAATTTTAAGGTACTTTTCAGGAAGCATATTTTTTTAAAATTGTAAATAAATCTAAATATAAGAGGCAGACATTATTTGCCTATGATGCATTTCTGCGTGGCGTCATTTGCACTCTTGCTGTAAACATTTACATTTTATATTGTGATTAATACCTCACCAACTTTGTTTAAACATATCTCTGGGATTTTTTATGAAAAAATGCTGAAATTTTGTACATCACCTTATTAGTGTATGTGGCACATTTTACTCATTGGAAATATTTCTGTACGGGGGCCGTATAAAATTTTAATTTCGTATTTCTTCAAATTTAATACCCAGAAATGTTTTATCGATTTCATAAAATTATGTACCTCTTTTACGCAACTTTGTAATTTATTATATATGTTTAAGATCAATATTTAAGGAAAAATAGCCGAGATTAATGTTTTTGGACACCCTGTATATATATTTATATAAATATATATATATATATATATATACATATATATATATATATATATATATATATATATATAGAGAGAGAGAGAGAGAGAGAGAGAGATAGATAGATAGAGATATATATAATATATCTCTCCATATATATCTATATTATATATATATATATATATATATTATATATATATATATTTAAAAACGATATCCATTTGCAGTTTTTTTTCCATTTCCGATTAAACATTTTCATTTTTTTTCAAGCATCTGTTTCTCTAGTTTGACTATAGATTAGAGCTTAAATGATAAGTGACATGAATTTATCATAAAAAATTTGGAGGGGTTAAGAGTGATTTACTAAGGAATTCCATTTGAAATTTGTTTGGGATTTTTTTCTTGAATCATCTATTTCACAAGATTGCTATTAATTGGATCTAAGATGATGAGTAGTATGGATTCAGTATCGAAATCACCGGAGTGCAGGAGTTCTCTAAAGATATCCACTTTCGCTTCTGGAAAAGCAACATTTAGTTTTATTGAAAATTCGTATGGCTGTACGTCATAAATATGTAAAAAGAATAACAATTCTTAATAGTTTCGTTAAAAATGAGGGTCACAAACTGTTTGTACCTTTAAAAATTTTTAACACCATTTTCCTTTCTGTATAAATTTGAGGGAATTATTCTGATGGGGAAACTTCAAACTTTTGGATTGCATATATTTACAAGCTTTAAATATCACAATGTATAATAGATTGACGAATGCAATGTGCTCTTGCCTTTCGAGACCCCTCCCCACCCCCTCCCTCCCAAATCCATTAAGTGACATAAAAGCTAAATCATCGCACAAATTTAGTGTAGACTACGATACACAACCTGGCGAAGCTGGATTTTCAAATTATATAGAAAATGAGTTCTATATTAAAGTCATTTCAGACCCTCATGAAGACCCACTAGTGACTTAAAAGACTGACTCTTGGCACACTTAAAGTATCTGCTAGCGGATAGACCTAACGTAGTTGGATTTTGGGGACCGAGATTATAGTTCTTTTAAAATGACTGACCAATTATTATATCAGCTCTTCGGTGACTTTGGAGGCTGAATTTTTGTACACTTATAATACAGAATACTGGACCAAATCTAAAACAGCCTGATTTTTTTTTATTTTTCTTAGAGTGTGGACCAGGAGAGGAAGGGTAAAATCTCTCAGAAACTTCCGGAAGTCTCCCAGCGGGGACATAAAAACTACTTAAAACACGACCTCTGAAAAGATCCGGGACAGCATGATTTCATCATTTATCCAAAAACTGTGAAGTATCAAAATCTTTCACGCAAACAACTGACCTGGGATATAATTTTGTTAAGTAAAGTGGTTCATACTTCTGCAAAAATAGCTAATAATCAACCTTCTTCAAAACACATCATAAAATAAATTAATAAAGGTATCAAACGGTTTTGGTTGCAAAAGGCAGTTCCCAAAGGAACCACGTAAACAAAAGTAACTAGACCACAATAGAAAAATAATCCATATACGTAACATAATGAAGTTCCACTATAAAAACGGTGATAGATAAAAAACAGGTGAAGATAAAAAAAAAGTAAGCATATGAAACCCATACAGTTAAAGAACGGTTACAGATAAAAGTATGTAACTGTCTGAGGGAAAACTAATCAATAAATATATAATTCTCTGGGCAAAATAGAATTCTCTGAGAAAAACAAGAAGAAAAAAACAGAATAAGGAATGTAATCCTATTCGCGAAACACAGATCAAGATATAAAGATCTTTGTAATAGTAGAGATGAAAGATAGCTATGGCAAGGAATTATAAATAAAATACCAATGAAACGTATCAAGATATGAATACTTCAATATTATCAAGATTTCAATATTTAAATATTATCGAAATTTGAAGTAATTATTTATTTAAACATTTCAAGATATGCATCAATAAAACTACGAAAATCTTACTTACTATCTTTGCATAACTGAATGTATTATAAGCATATACCTGTAACCAAATATTTAATTTACTATTACCGTATTAGTTTCCAGATCAGAAATTGAGATATTGCAAATTTTTCTGTCCAAAAATTTGAGCAAGAGGAATTGTAAAATTGAGATAAAATTCCATACGATTATCTAATTATTAATAAGACTTGTATTACTTTTAACAAATGTAGACTTACAAAACTTCCTTGCTCCTAATATCGTTTTCCAACAAAAGCGAAATTTGTTAGTTTGTACAACAAATCACATTTCGGATTCAAATTTGAATGCCAAAAAATAAATGTTAAATAGTTATTAAAAGGACAATTACATCATTTTAAATCCTTTTTAGATTTTACCGTCTTCTAAATAAATTAATTACCATATATTTATAATAAACTCATTACGTGAATTGCGGAACAAATTTAAGAATCTGTTTATTATAATTTGAAATACAAAATATGATACCATTTTTAAAAAAGTAATAAAATTACGAGATCAATTTTCATATAGGAATATTGAAAAATGTTTTTTTAAAAAAGGTTTGACTAAACTTACAAAAATATTCGAGAAAAATTAATTAGATTGAAGCAGGATAAAAAGTGCTTTGCGCAATAGAAATTACGAAGATTAAATAATAAATGAGTTAAAGAAACATATTAAATTCAGAATCATTAAAATATCTTCATGTAGGAAAAATACTTAAAAAAGTAAAAAAAAATTATTTGTTTCGGAAAATGAGTTTCTAAATAAAAGAAAAGTTTATTATAATGCATTGAAAAAAAAGTAACAATAAATAATTTTTTTTATGTAGTAGTGATAATTCAATGTTTATTATATTATTTATATCACTTCAATTTTCTTTTTAAAAAAAATACTTATTTCACTCTTTATGAGAATTATATTCAATATGCTGGTTCTCATTTTAAGCAACAGTTTGGTATCCCAGAAGGGGGAGGGGGTCGCCTAATCATTATTGGCTAATCTCTATTTATACTTCTATGAAAAGAACTTTAATCCAGTGTTGCATAATATGCTTACGTATAGATATTTAGATGATATATATTCTGTGTCCCATAAAAATAATCCTATAGTACTTAACTTTTATACTAATTTACAATTAATTGATTGTAATAATGATTTTAGTGTTGCAAACTTTTTAGATTTAAATTTAGAAATACAAAATTGTAATCTGGCTATAAACTTATATGATAAAAAGCAAGATTTTAATTTTAGTACATCTAAAATTCAAAACTTTGACTCTTGTTTGCATATTTTAGTCTTTATAAATAT
>OX578153.1:100852614-100922614 GCA_951213105.1 Amaurobius ferox | reverse complement strand
TCTCGCCAAGCGTTATGAGCGGAGAAATAAGTTATTCTTAAGCAGATAAATGACTATTGGCGTTAAAATACAATAGAATTACTCAAAGTATATTTTCTCATGAATGGAACGAGCTAGATCCACGAGAATGATGTCACCAAATTTATCGCATGATATTACATATGAAAAGTGAACATGTTTCTCATCAGTTAATATTTTTTTTAATTTTTGGGATGTTTTGATAAATTTGTTTGAGAAATACGCAATATCTCGAGAACGGTTCATGCTAGAGTTCAAAAATTTCTGTCAATCGTTTTGTAAGGAAAAATTACATAAGAAATGTCTATTTGCGTAACTTTATTAAAGGTTTTGATTTTTTGATGATTTTTTTCAAAATTTCACTCGAAAATTTAGAGAGTTCTAAACATTTGATTGTGTTTAAAAACAATAGACTTCCAGCATTCACAGATTGTAATTTTTGTACCAAATTTCATTCGAATCGTTACCTTTGTTCGTGAGATATCATCTCCACAGACACACGCACACACACAGAGAGAGAGAGAGAGATAGAGAGAGAGAGAGAGAGAGACATCGGCTCAAAAATGTGCGATTCGTGATCAGGGATGCTTGAAACGTGCTCTCCGTCGAAAACTCAAATACGTATTTTCAATCCGTCACAAAACTTTCCTTATACATTTTATTATGTATATAAGGAAAGTAGAAATTCAGCAATTTTATTAGATAAAAAGGCTTAGAAGAAAACAATATCTTTCACGCACAAGGGACATTCGTTAGATAAGCCCAGAAGTAAAATGCTTATCAAGTGTCACATACTCACAGCCGACTTCATCGAATTTTTGTCTTGGTGAATCGCATAATTATAGAAAACATTGAAAGAAAAAACTATTGGTAGATGAAACAAATCTATTTTGGTTCTTTTTTTGTCATTGCTAGCGAGACAAATTCAATTAGCTTCATTATCTTCATTAGCAATGACTTGTACTAATGAGCAATAACTTGCACTAATGGCAAGTGCTTTGCTGTATTATAATTAGAAATGAAATGTCAGAAAAGAAGTGCGTAATTAATCGGATAAATTGGAACGAGTTGTTGAATAAACATAATGTGGATATCGAATTATTCTTCTAAATAGGAAAATGATTTCGATTCACTGACATGAAAAATACTTCTGTTGTATTAGTTCAGCAAGAATCTTCTGTAAAAAATAAAAACTCAGTAAATGCATTTTAACTTGTGGCTGATTTTGTTTAATATTTTTTTATTGAAAATATACTTTTACAGCGTTTCAAGAATATTTATTTACATAAAAATATTATACTTGTCCTACTCATGGGCATTTTCCCAAAATAATTCAATGCATATCAGTATACTAATTTTATATCCATTTTGCGTACGAAATATACAATGTAAAGAAAGTTAATACCAATTTGCGGTAAACTTTTAAATTTGAGTTTTCATTTTCTATTTTTTTATATTAAATCGCTCAAAAACAAAATGTTAAATATAAATATAAATGGTGCCTAATGGTCTCACATATTTATGCAGATAATACTAATCTTAAAATTAAACAATAGGCGATAGCTTTTTTGTAGACTATATTTCCGGTCTCCTTATTAGAGTATAAGTAAAGAGAGATTTCACTATGATCCTTGAACAAGCACTATACAGTAGGCCATGCAAAAAGCAGCAGGTAATTAGATTCATCCCCACTGTGCAGAATGTCTTCCGTTCCTACTGCTGTCTAACTTCGCTAATAAAACTGCTATAATTTCAGAGATAGAGGCACTAACCACGATCGAGTCACATTATTGGATTTTGGATGGTATTTACTTTAGTGCGGCTTAAAAACGAAGAAACTATTAGATAACTTTAGTTTGGAGACACTCTGATAACGATTGGGAGCCCACTTGTTTGGAGGCTCCAATAGCGAATGTGTTACGCACAAAATGGAGAAGTATTTAGAAAAGCACGAAGACAGACAACAGAACATACGGATGCCATAATTTTGATTAACGCCATAGCATAATTACCTATCAAAATTTCTTTATATTTGTTAAAGACGTTCTCTATTATGATAAGATAAACATTCAGATGGATTTTAAATTTTATTTATAAAGATGTGTAATTATATTCCTGGTCTTTAAGATTTTATCTGCTTCCATAAAATCAGATAAATAGAATAGTATCAATCGCGTAAATAGAATTATTTTAATTTTTCATCTAACAAAAATGTAACGACTTACAACAAAAGGGCTTTGGGGAAAAACAACATCTTCTATTTACATGAGACATTTGTTAGACATGCCCCAAAGTAAAACCTTTATCAAGTATCAAAGATTCGCAGTTGACTTCATTGAATTTTTATCCTTGATGAATCAAATGATTGCATAGAGCATTGAAAAAAGAATTGTCCGTAGATAAAAGCAAAGCTATGTTGAGTGTTTTTTTGTTTTTGTTTTTGTCGCTGTAACCGAGACAAATGCGATTAGCTTCGTTATCTTCATTAGTAATGACTTATACTAATGACAAGTTCTTTTCTGTGTTATAATTGGGAGTGAAATGCCAAAAATAAGTAGTGCGGAATTAATCATTGAAATTGAAAACGAATTAATGAATAGAAAGAACATGAATTAACGAATTATATTTCTAAATAGAAATCAGTTGAATGATTTCTAATCAACGGAATTGAAAATGCATTGATTTTGCTTTATTGATTAAACAAGAATATTCAATAAAAATTAGAAATAATTATTGCATTTACATTTTTAACTGATTTTGTTAGTTATTGTGTTACAGAAAATGTTTTTTTTTTCAACATTTCAATAACTTTTATTTACATAAAAGTATTTATACTTGTCTCGATCATGAGTATGTCTATAAAATAATTACATATATATTGGTATGCATATTGGTAATATATAATGTCGCAGAAATACCAGTTCGTGGTAAAAATCTCTTCTTTAAGCACAAAAAAACAAAAACGTAGTTTCAAAGAGCACTCGCTTGGTTTCATTTAAAACAACATTTTTTTTACAACTACCCACTAATATAATATTAAATGATATTAAATTGTAAAAATATTAAATAATAAAAATATTTGCATAAAATTATTTCAAACCTGTTCGTAGAGATATCAAATGTGAAAAAACTAACTTTGAAACAATTTCTTTGTAGATAAACTTCTTGACGATTTTTCAAACTGTCCCTTCAATGAAGGTACCTTCAGTTTTACATTTGAAAAGCAGATACCTACCAACATGATATAAATATTTATTGCTTTAAAATTATTAATAGTCCTTTATCCATTATGGAAAACAAGCCTGCCTCAAGTTTTAGACGTATACTACAAAATCCTGTATGAAAAATCAATTAGTTATCTCATATAAAAGAAACCCTTTATGTACACAGTAACATCACATTTTATCACTTAATAGCTTAAATAAGAATGAATCACTGATGTTATGGGAGTTAAAATAAATTGCAGAGAGTTAGAGGTCTGAAAAATACTAACTTGCTTTACAAGATAAACATGTTTTACAGATGTTTTCCCTGCAATACATGGTAATGTATAGGAAATGTATTTGAATAGTGTCGAAAATTGAAATTACAGTTTTTGTCGGATCTTCAGGCTTTGAATCTTCTAGATCTAGAACATAAAAAAAAAACATTTAGAGTTGCATTTCTGTATATATATATATATATATATATATATATATATATATATATATATATATTTAGTATATATGAATATATATATTTAATATATATGAATATATATATATATATATATATATAATATATAATATATATATAAATATATATATTTAATATATATGAATATATATATATATATATATATACAATATATAATATATATATATATATATATATATATAATATATAATATATATATATATATGTATATATATACACATAAAATATGTGTGTGTGACCGTGTGTATGCTATTTAACCTCATATAATTTAAGATTATGAGGATATAACAAAAGTGGAACTCAGCACAATGGCTACTACTAGATCTCGAACTATATTATGCGCTTTAAAAGAACTTCATATTCTTCTCCACAAGACATTGATTCACAGCTACTGAATGTTCTTAGGTAAGTGGGCATTTCCATTTTAAACAAATGCAATTAAAAGAATTCCTGTCAGCATATATCATCAATCCTGCAATCGTTATCAGTAGAGCAATTATAAACTATTCCTGCTTTTTTTATATGTGCAATTAAAATCTACTAGTGAGGCTCACGGGAATTATGTCCGTAAGTTATATAAAATCCTGCTTATTAATAGGAAATACTGTACTAAAAACAACACTCAATCACTGTTTGGGGTAGCCGCAATAGAAAAGGAGGTATTGCAATACCCTTTCTTGTAAAATGAATTACAACAAAGGGTATTGTAATGATTTTAAGCTAAATTAAAAATTATTCCAATATCGAGCTTTGTTTTCAAGTATCTGATGTTATAAGAAGCGTAAAGCCATAGAATTATCTATTGTTGTTAATAAGTTAAAGCATCTGATGTGGGCAGCACAGAACTTTCCCTACAGGACAAATTTTATTTTATCTTTATTTCTTAAATAATTCTTTTAAATTCAATTTAATTGTACAAAACAACATTCACAACTATTTGAATTTACACTGAATTTGCAACTTAAATTTTCAATTTTTGCTTTCATTTGGTAATTGGGCGTGTTCTCAAAAAGGGCATAGCAAAAACGCGAAAAACTGAACTATCTCCAGAACGTCTAGTCATAAAGTTAAGAGGTTGATCGTCAATAATTACGTATAAAACCGACATATAATGGATACGTTAGCGCATATGTAGCCTTTTATTTCAGATTTTGAAGCTTTTTCCGGCCCTTTTCGCCAAAAAGAGGAAAGTTATTTTTTCCCAAATTGTACCAAAATCTAATCAACACTAGAGTAATCTATAAGTGACTTTTTGGATAGAGTGGATAGATTTTAGATACAGTGGAATTTTGTGGGCCATTTTTCAAAAAAATTCAAATTATTTTGTCCCGAATCGTACCAAACACTAATCAGCACCAGGGTAACACACAAGTGACTTATAAAATTTTATGATATTTGGTCCATTACTTTTTGAGCCAAATCCTTTCCCTATACATTACCATGTATTGCAGGGAAAGTAAAATGAGTCGAATACCCAACTTTGTTTTCAGTATCCGATGTCATGTAAAACGTAGAACTCCAGAATACTGCTCTTTATATATATATATATAGATAGATAGATGTCCTTTAAGGTGACGGTGAACGTTGTTGAATTTTTTTTATTTATTTATTGACTTAGAAACATGAAAATTTGATTAAATATTCTTCTTCACATTACTATATAAAATACTATTCAATTTTTTTCAATTTTGTCATTATTTTGTATGTTTCTTTTAATTTAAATTTTTTTAACGAAAATTTGGAAATGCTCCTAGCCTGCCATTTGTTCACATTTTTGACTCATTTTACATTATGATCACTCAAAAACACATTATGAACCGATTTGGGTATTCATTTTTACTTTCCCTGCAATACATGGTAATGTATAGGGAAAGTATTGGAATCATGTCGAAAATCGCAACTGGAGTTTTCGACGGATCTACACGTTTCAAGACCTCTAGAATACGAAAAAACCATTTTTAGCGTGACGTCTGTGTGTGTGTCTGTCTGTCTGCCTGTCTGTCTGTCTGTCTGTCTGTTGTCTGTGTGTCTGTCTGTGCAGATTTTGTATCCTCTCTAACTACAAAACTAATACACCGAATTTCACAAAATTTTGTAGGTAAGTCACTTGTGGGCGGGGCTGGCACTGATTAGTTTTGGGTACGATTCGGGATAAAAGAACCCGCCTTTTTTTGCGAAATGGCCCGAAAAATCTTGTATCTACTCTAACTGAAAAACTAATGGACCGAATTTCACAATATTCGGTGGATAAGTCATTTGTGGGTTACCCTGGTGCTGATTAGATTTTGGTATGATTCGGAATAAAATAACCTGCCTTTTTTTGCAAAATGGCCTGCAAAAATCGTCAAAATCAAAACTAAAGAACTAGGTATACTCAGATATATCCATTAAATGCCCGTTTAATACGTAATTTTTAACGACAAAAAGAATAAGACCAACCCCATTACACTAGGACTAGCCGTTCTCGAGATATTTTAGTTTTTCGTACTTTCCCTACGCCACCTTTGAAAATAAGCCCGGTTACCGAATAAGAACAAAAATTGAATAAAAGTGAAATAAATTTAATTAAAATAAAAAGAACGTTAATATAAGTCTGCAGGGAAAGTCATGTGCTGTTCACATCAGATGTTTAAATCCCTTAGAAAATTAAATTTTTAAAAATACTTTTCTGCATTAAAACATAATTTTCATCATTTAATTGGGTTATTATTCACTTTTAATTACCTTAATAAAGTTCAATTATAAAATGCATACCCAGTTTCAATAAAAGGTATGAAAGGTGTCTTCTTACCAAATTTCATGCATCTGAATCAAAAATTAAGACGCATGGAGTATTTTAAAAATGTAAAACCTTTGAAAATTCCTTTTCGAAAAAAATGCATTTAACCTTTTGCTTACGGGTGGGGCAGCGTCCATCCCAAACGAGGAACCTCCAAAAAAGACAGGCATTTAACATACCATATTCCAAATAGTTCGACAGAAACATATTGCACCTGCAGCAGGTGCAATGTTTCTGCCTGCGATTTCCACGGACGCAAATGTCTGCAAAGGGAGGTCGAACTATTTGGGATAGGGTATATCACATACTTGTCTTTTTGGGAGGTTCTTCGTTTGGGATGGACGCTGTCCCACCCGTAAGCAAAAGGTTAAATGTGTAAAACAATGTTATATATTAAAAAGAAAACTTTTTTAGTCGATTTTTGCTCATTTCAATGTCCACCGTCCCCTTAAACCAGTATATCTCAACTTTTGTGAGACAACGGACTGGAAAATTACTTTTGTATAAATCGAGGGCCCAGTCACAACATATTTTCTCGTAAAAACTTTTCTATTTAAGTTCATACGTTAAACTAACATAAGTATTAATAATAGGTCATGGCATAATTATAAAGCGTATTCGGGTCATTTATGTATACGGTGCGGTATGTTGGAAAATATAAAATTGCATTTAAATATTGTAAGAATTAGCCATTTCTATTATCGACTTCTTATTTTTGAAGTAGTGGCTTTCAATAGGAAAGAAGAATCTAAATTTAAATAGCAGCCACGCAGATTGCGAACGGCTGGTAGAGCTGGTAACCAGGCTATAAGAATGCGAAGTGCAAATCACGAGATTGTACGTGATTGAACCTGGCGTGTGTAGCTGCAGCCGATGGTAGAAAGGGTGGACTCTGTACATTTTTATTTATTATTTGAAAATTACATTAATAGGTGTTTATTTTATAATTTTATACAGTTTTAAGGATAAACTAGTTTTTTTTTCAAAATATTTCTGCGTGTTCATTCTGCCACCTTTTACAATATAAGTTGTCAATCACTGGACTAATGGAATCGTATAATATATTGCAATTTTCCGAGATCAATATCATTAAATAAACTTGTGCTAAATTTTATTGATGTGTCCTATTTTTATCTCCAAACATTTATAATATTATTCAGTATAAAATTGATAATCGCATTATTAAATCGATGTTATTGACGTTGGTTTGAAAAAAGAAACAATAAAGATCAATCATGCTTAAAGCATTGATTATGAAACACTTTCCAACTCCAATGCAATTTTATTTAAACAAGTCTAAAATGCAAAACATTCCTCGGTAATATTTTGAAACTTATCAGAATACTGCATTAATTTATTATATTTGAAAACTTAAACCTTCATCGAAAAAAATGATCTTCATTCAAATGACGGCATTGAAATATAAATTGCCTGGTTTAAACATCTCTAAAATGTTATACATTCCTCGGTAATAGTTTTAGAATTATCATAATACTACGATAATTTATTATATTTGAAAACTTCATCGAAAACAACTGAAATTAATTCAAATGACGTCATAGAAAAAAATAACACGCCTGAATCTCTCTATAAAAACAGGATATCATTCATAACTTTCTCCCATTCATTTCATTCATCACAATACTATAATAATTTATTTTATTTAAACATTTTTATTTAAGACCATGGAGCTACAAATAATTAAACTCTATGCTTAAAACTTCATCGAAAAAAATCGTCCTTCTCTTTATGAAATCAATTAATATTTCATTCATATCAGCCATGCAGACTCCATGGACTAAATTATTTTGTGTTAAAAAAATACAGGAATTCTAATACAACTCATTCTATATATTTTGCTGTTTACATTTTACATAGGTGAAAAATAGGCTTAGTTGTAGAAATAATCAAATTTAGATGAGCATTTAAACTCAAATATATTGTCATTGCGTTGTTTCAGTATGTAGATGCACAGAATTTAAGCAAAAATAAAGTAGTTTTAGGACAGATACAACACTCAATATGAATTAAAAAGAACTTAAAAAAATCACGATTTTGTAACAAGATGGATGCCATATATCATTTTGAAGTGGGTCATGTGATCGTTTCATATCATGGTCACGTGATCGTTTCATATAAGAGGTGTAATTATTATTTTAATTTTTATTTAAAAAACTACTGAATATATTTCGCTGAATTTTTTTTATATATTTTATGGAACAATTTGACTATTACCTAAAATTTTCGAAGCAATTTGTGAATTTTAAATCCGCTTAAAAAATATTTGAAAAATTAGGTCCCATAGGGCTCAATGTATTTCATTTTTTCGACCCGGGTTCAATCCAAAACTGATTGGGTGATATTATTCATTTATATTCCCATAGGTTCTACAGACCGTCTGAAAAACATACTAAAATTTCATTTTGATTAAGTCATTTTTACGGCAGTTATCGTGCAGACAGACAGACAGACAGACAGACAGAATGAATGAACAAAGGCATAAACACTTTTCAACTTTGTTGTAAAGTGTTAAAAACGGTACTGAGATATATAAATATTTATCCATCGCAACTCATCATAGAAGTCAGCTGAGTAGCCTGTCATTCATACTGATTTGGCGATTTATCGCCAATTTGGCGATATTTGTTGACTTCCGAAATGTTCCAGAAACTTCTCTATAGAACGATTATTCTTTCAGATATAGAAATGTCCATCAGTTTTTATGGGGAGACTATAAAAAAGACTCGCCGCTCCGTTGTGTGAGAGTTGACAAATTGGCGTGACACGAGCTACATTGGGCTGTGATTTTCGTCAATGTTTTGAAAATAGTGACGACTGTTTTGATAAATTACTTTCTTCAATATTCTGTAAATAATATAGCTTATTCTGTGAAATCAGTGGAGCTTGCAACTGCTGTTTGATTGTACATTGTTATAGTTTACTTATGCTGCTTCTAAATAAATGTTAGTTAACCGGAAACGTGGGCTCGTCCTTGTATCCTGATTATACACCCCTGATTCTAACAGATACCTTTCCTAACAGAATAAAGAGACTATTGGAATCGTGTCGAAAATCACAACTCGAGGTTTTGAAGGATCTACACGTTTCAGCAGTCTAGATCCCGGAAAACTATTTTAGCGTGATGTCTGTGTATGTGCGTCTTGTGTGTCTGTTTTTGCAATGTATGTATCCGATCTAGCTGAATAATTTACCAAATTTCATAAGTTCCTTGTAGAGTAAGTCACTTGTTGATTTCCCTCGTGCTAATTAAATTTTGGTATAACTAAAAGAAAATAACCTGGATTTTTCTATAAAATTTTCCGCAAAAAAGAATATATCAACACTAGCTGAAAACATAATAGAACAGTTTTTATAAAATTTGGCAGATAAATCGTATGTGGTACTCTACTGCTGATTATATTTTGGCACGATTTGGAAAGAAAGAACCTGCATTTTTATTAGAAATGGCCCTCATAAATTTCAAAAATCTAAAGTAACAGACTACGTATGCTGAAATATATTAATTATATGCTTGTTTTATATATAATATCTAAAGAAGAAATGAAAAAGAACTATATCATTACTCTGGGAGAGCGGGATCCCAGTGGTTAGCGCTCTGGAATTGCATTCGTAGGTCCGAGTTCGATTCCCTCAGCTGCCAAAACTGCCGCCGTGTTCACGCGCAGCACAATCAAGTTAAACATGTAGGTCCGCATGTCCTTCCGAGAGGTTGGTGGTAGGGGAAGAAGGGTAGGGTCCTTGTGGATGCCTCCCCCGCTGGGTTCCGGTCTAAATTGGGTGGTTCTTCCCGGCCGTCCAAACTGTTTCCTTAGACCTTTCTGGTAAGTCGGACGGTCTGGGTCTCAACAACAACATAATTACTCTAAGATAACCCATTATCGAGATACTTAAGATATTTAATTTTGATGAACCGAAAACAGTTTTCAATGTAGTTAACTATTTAATGAAATTTCTTCAAATTTATTATTTAAGCCCACTGAGGTTTATGCTAATGCTGATTAGATTTTGGATTGACACGATTCAGAAAAATATAACAGACCCTTTTTTACGAAATGCTCCTCAACGAACTTGAAAATCTGAAATGGCAAAAATTGATGAAATATAGCAAAATATATTAACTAATTTCTTGTTGTGCTTGTAATTTTTGACAATCAAACGAGAAAAACTGTCTCCATAACTCTAGGATGAACCGTTCTCGAGATACTTTAGTCAGGTTGCCATATAAAATGAAGATGCATTAAAAATGCAAATGGGATATAATATCAGAAAAATATCCATATTATTTTGAGCATTTAAACTCAATTTTATGCATCAGGAAAAAAGAAAATAAGAAAATGAATTTGAATCTACAAGAAAGTAATATGCAACCCACATTAGATTTCTTTTTAAATGTAAGAGACTATTTTGAATATACAAACTTCTTTTATTTACCAAATTAAACTCTTAACCAAAGAAACTCCTGGCAATTGTTCAAGGTAGTTTTTTTCTCAAAGAAACTATCTTCAAGTTCCACAATTTATAAAGCAAGAAACTTATCACAACAATATAAAGACTTCTTTTAAAGGATAGATAGATTACAAGCATGTTTTCAAAAATGAAAATCTCCTGAGATTCTGGCAGTCTGCTGTAGTAACTTCAATTTTTTATATTCTTTAATGAAAAATCCTCTTTATGCAGACAAAAGTCAAATGGATTTTTGTCTGTTAACTTAAAAAGGGTTTTTCTAAGTATACTTATACTCGTCACGAGTCGCAAAAATTGCTCGAAAGTTTTGAAGTAATATAATACAGTTTTGCTTTGGGTTGCTACAATATTTGTTTTTGTATTCTGAAGCATACATTTATACTCATTTTTATGTTTGATCCTGTAAAAAAATCCCTTTTATGTGAAGGATTTGCTAAATCTTGTACTGTGCCTGGTGTTTTTTTATAATCCAGATAAAAAAAACCACTTTGACCGGGATTTAATATGGAAATATCTGATTAAAATTTCACACATCAAGATTTTTCGAATTTCGAACATACATCTGAATGGCTTTGTATGTTTAATTATTAAAATAATCGTACCAAATTTCATTTGAATTGCTCATTTTTTCAAACGATATCCTACCTTCATACACAGACTGACATGCAGATCAGTAAAACATTATTGATTCGAATTTAAGGATGATGGAAAAGTGTACGTTCATGAAAATCGATTCAGATTGATACCAAAATACTTTCCCCATACATATACAATATTGTGTGGGTGAAGTGGCAAGAAACAAAACATATGATGCATCCAACACAGGACTTTCCCTGCAGATAAAGACATTTTGACGTGGGGGGTAAACAAAATCATAAATTACAGTTTTCTTTTTATAAAATATCACTCACAAAAGAAAATAATATTGTTGTTACCTATAAAAATTAGCCTAAAACAATTTCAAGTAATACACTGGATAATTTCGAAAGATATTTTGCTCTCTCTAAAAAATGTTTCTAATTTCTCAAGAATTGCTTATGATAAAAACTAAAAACAGTATTCATTTATGTTTGGTTAAAAGTGCTACTTAAAAAGTTTTAGTCAATTAATAATAGTATAGGTATATTTAAAATATTATGAATTTCTACATTTTAGTTCAAAGGTGTAGAATATCTCAAAAATTATCCTTGTTATCATTTTGCAAGTTAAGCCTTTACTTATAAATAAACAAGAAAGATCAATCATGCATAAAGCATTGATTATGAAACACTTTCCAACTTCAATGCAATTTTATTTAAACATCTCTAAAATGCGATACATTCCTCGGTAATATTTTTAAAATTATCATAATACTACAATAATTTATTATATTTGAAAACTTCATCGAAAACAAATGACATTTATTCAAATGACATCATCGAAATACAACACGACTGGCTCTCTCTATAAAAGCAGCATTTCATTCATGAACTTTTTCCCATTCATTTCATTCATCATAATACTATAATAATTTATTTTATTTAAAAACTTAAGATCATGGAGTTACAAATAATTAAACTCTATGCTTAAAACTTCATCTGAAAAATCGTCTGCATCTCTGTATAAAATCAATGAATATTTCATTCATATCAGCTATATTGCAGACTCCATGAGCTAAATAATTTTGCGTTAAAGAAATGCAGCAATTCTTATACAACTCATTCTACATCTTTTGGTACTTACATTCTCCATAAGGGAAAATTAGGCTTCGTTGTAGAAATAATCAAAGTTGGATGAGCATTTAAACTCAAATATACTGTAATTGCATTGTTTCAGTATGCAGATGCACAGAATTTAAGCGAAAATAAAGCAGTTTTAGTACGGATACGACACTAAATATGAATTAAAAAGAACTTTAAAAATCACGATTTTGACTCAAGATGGATGCCATATTTTATTTTGAAGTGGGTCACATGATCTCTTCATATAATGGTCACTTGATCTCTTCATATAAAAGGTGTAATTATTATTTTAATTTTTATTTAAAAAAATACTGAATATATTTTTCTGAAATTTGTTTATACATTTTATGGGATAATTTAAATATTTTCTAAAACTTTCGAAGCAATTTGTGAATTTTAAATCCGCTTAAAAAATGTTTGAAAAATTAGGTCCCATAGGGCTCAATGTATTTCATTTTTACAACCCGGATTCAATCCAAAACTAATTGGGTGATATTATTCATTTATATTCCCATATAGGTCCTACAGACCGTCTGAACAACATACTAAAATTTCATTTTGATTAAGTCATTTTACGGCAGTAATCGTGCTAACGGACAGACAGACAGACTGAATGAACAAAATCATAAACACTTTTCAACTTTATTGTAAAGTGTTAAAAAGATTTAACAAGCAAATAAAATTGAAAAATTAAATCATAGATTTTCAAGAAGAGAGGAACAGAAGGCCATTTAAGAGGAGAGTTTAACTGAAAAACAATCATGGAACTTTCAAGTAATTCTACATTGTACAATAAACATTGTACATTAAACATTGCACATGGATATTTCCAATTTTAATGTTTAATATTATGCTATAAATTTATAAACATGATAATCATGGACCCAGTTCGTTCCATTCACAAGAGAATATACTTTGGGCAATAGTGTTGTATGTTGACGACTAACAATTCGCCAATAGTCATTTATAGTAGATAATAAAAGTTCTTCTATCCGTTTGTCGGTAACTCTTGGTGGTAAATTTGGAGAACTTGATGACTAATATTGCCTACTTAGTGATATTTCTCCCCAGTTTAACCAAAATGTCATCAATATTGCAAAAATGACGCCAAATTGGTGAATTAATTATTTAATTTCTGTAATATATAACCTATATTGTTTATTTCGAATGCTATCAATGTTGATAATTGTCCATTTAGAGTTGCGCGATGTATAGTTTTATTGGGTATTTCGAAATATCATGTTGTAATCCGAAAAAGTATCAAAAGAACAATTCAAGGTCAAAAATATTCAACCGTGGATCTTATGCATGAGTTTTTCATTGTGAAAGAAGTAAATCTATTGTATTGTATAAGGAAAGTCATGTGCTGCCCACATCAGATACAAGAAAGATCAATCATGCATAAGCATTGATTATGAAACACTTTCCAACTGAAATGCAATTACATTTAAAAATTTTTCAAATGTGATACATTCAGTGGTGATATCTTTTACATTATTACAGTACTACAGTAATTTATTATACTTAAATATCTAAAACTGTATCGAAATATAAATTAACTGATTCTCTATGCAAAATCAATGAATATTTCATTCATATAACTTGTATTCCAGACTCCAGATCTAAATAATTTTGTGTGAAAAAAATTCAGCAATTCTTATGTAACTCACCTTACAATCGCTTCAGATATTTGCATTCTGCATAAGTTAAAATTAGGCTTCGTTGAAGAAATAATAAAAGTTTAGGGATCATTTAAAATCACAACTATTGTAATTGCATAGGCACGGAATTTAGATACTGAGATAAAACACAGATACGCAGATAATATATGTGTGTGTGTGTATGTATTCAAAGTATTGGAATCATGCCGAAGATCGGAACTCAAATTTTCGAAGGATCTACACGTTTTGGGACTTCTAGAACACGAAAAACTATTTTTAGGAAGACGTCTGTGTAAGTAAGAGTGTATCTGTGTATGATTGTGTGTGTCTGTGAGGATATTACATCCACTCTAATTGAAAAACTAATGGACCGAATTTCATAAAATTTGGTAGGTATGTTTTTTGTGGGAAATCCTGATGGTCATTAGATTATAGTACGATTCGTAATAAAAGAATCTGCCTTCTTTGCGAAATGGCCGGCAGAAATTGCCTTTATCCACTCTATCTAAAAACTAATGGAACAAATTTAACAAAAGTTGGTGTATAATATTTCAATGACCTGCAAGTGATTTATATACCAAATGTAACACAATTTCGTACATAAATCATTTGTAGGTTATTCTAGTACGATTCCGGCAAAAGGAACGGACTATTTTTGCGAAATGGCCCGCAAAAATCGTTAAATATAAAAATAAAGGACTACGTGTGCTCAATTATATCAATTAAATTCCTATTTTATACGTGATTTTTGACAACAAAGAGAATAAGACTAACCCCATTACTCTAAGTCTAGCCGTTTTTGAGATATTCTAATTTTTTCGCGTTTTCGCTACGCCACCTTTGACAATAAGTCTAGCTATCAAATGAGAACCAAATTTAAGTTTAACATGCAAATTCAATGTCATTTAAAATACTTATAGCTGTTATTTTGTGTAGATAAACTCAAATTATTATTGAAGAAATAAAGAGAACGTGGATATGAGTCTGCAGGGAAAGACATGTGCTGCCCACATCAGAATTTTTAACAATATTACAACAATGATTTATAGAAGTGAACGGGGATTATTTGCAGGCCATTTCGAAAAAAATGTATGATCTATATATAAAGATCCACCAAATTTTTGTAGAATAAAATGTTCAAAAAATTTAAGCTGTGTACCAAATTTTAATTCTCTAGGACGTAGGAAAGTACATTAAAAATGCCATCAAATAAGTATACATTAAGAATTATATAAAATTAAAAAAAAATTGAAAAATTGTTATCTACCAAATTTATTTTAAAATGTGAAGCCTCCCTCATATACAAAATGATTAAACTTTTAGAAAGATATTTATTATATAATATATTTCTTTTTTCTCTCTGGAGGATATCCCAAAAGTCAGAATTTAATTGAATTTGTTTTTTTCCTTATATTAAATAATTTTTAATTAAAAAACTACTTAACATATTTTACTGAAATTTATTATATATATTTTATGGGATATTGTAAATATTTCTTAAAAATTTTGAAGCAATTTGTGAATTTTAAATTTGCTTAAAAAATGTTTGAAAAATTAGGTCCCATAGGGTTCAATGTATTTCATTTTTTCAACCCGGGTTCAATAAAAAACTAATTGCGTGATATTATTTATTTATATTCCCATAGGTACCACAGACCGTCTGAAAAACATACTAAAATTTCATTTTGATAAAGTCATTTTTACGGCAGTTATCGTGCTAACGGACAGACAGACAGACAGACAGACAAACAGACAGAATGAACAAAGTTATAAACACTTTTCAACTATGTTGTAAAGTGTTAATAAAATGGAGTTTGGCTTCACTGGCCTTTCTCATGCCATCGAAATTTTATTTCCCAGATTTTTTTTTTTAAATCGGTATAGTGACTTGCTCCCCAAGGGGACTAATGACGTCACAAACACAAAAATTCTATCACGGCTACTTTTCACAACAATGGTTAAAACGATTAATTCCCGTTATCATGAAACCACAAATAACCCTTTTCATGTTAAATGCATTATTAACACTTTACAACAAAGTTGAAAACTGTTTATGTCTTTGTTCATTCTGTCTGTCTGTCTGTCTGTCTGTCTGTCTATCTGTCTGTCTGTCCGTTAGCACGATAACTGCCGTAAAAGAGACTTAATCAAAATGAAATTTTAGTATGTTGTTCAGACGGTCTGTAGGACCTATGGGAATAAAAATGAATAATATCACCCAATTTGTTTTGGATTGAACCCGGGTTGAAAAAATGAAATACATTGAGCCCTATGGGACCTAATTTTTCAAACATTTTTTAAGCGGATTTAAAATTCACAAATTGCTTCGAAAATTTTAGGTAATATTCAAATTGTTCCATAAAATATATATATAAAAATTCAGCGAAATACATACAGCAGTTTTTTAAATAAAAATTCAAAATAATAACGCCACTTATATGAAGCGATCACGTGACCCACTTCAAAATTATATATGGCATCCATCTTGTCTCAAAATCCTGATTTTTAAAGTTCTTTTTAGTTCATATTGAGTGTTGTATCCGTCCTAAAACCACTTTATTTTTGCTAAAATTCTGTGCATCTACATACTGAAACAGCGCAATTACAATATATTTGAGTTTAAATGCCCATCCAAATTTGATTATTTCTACAACGAAGCCTATTTTTCATGTATGTAAAATGTAAACAGCAAAATATGTACAATGAGTTGTATTAGAATTGCTGTATTTCTTTAACACAAAATCATTTAGTTCATGGAGTCTGCCTAGCTAATATAAATGAAATATTCATTGATTTTACAAAGAGAAGGACGATTTCTTTGGATGAAGTTTTACGCATAGAGTTTAATTACTGGTAGCTCCATGGTTTTAATTTTTAAATAAAATAAATTATTATAGTATTGTGATGAATGACATGAATGGGAAATTATTTATGAATGAAATGCTGGTTTTATAGAGAGAGCCAGGCGTGTTATTTTTTCTATGACGTCATTTGAATGAATTTCAGTTGTTTTCGATGAAATTTTCAAATATAATAAATTATCGTAATATTTTGATAATTCTAAAATTATTACTGAGGAATGTATCACACTTTAGAGATGTTTAAACCAGGCAATTTATATTTCAATGCCGTCATTTGAATGTTCATTTTTTTCGATGAAGGTTTAAGTTTTCAAATATAGTAAATTAATGTAGTATTGTGATAAGTTTCAAAATATTACCGAGGAATGTGTTGCATTTTAGACATGTTTAAATAAAATTGCATTGAAGTTGGAAAGTGTTTCATAATCAATGCTTTAAGCATGATTGATCTTTCTTGTTGTATCAAATTCTGTCCTATGTTGTCAAATTAAGAAATCATAAAATTTCGAACTTTTCGCTCGAATTCTTAAAAACTCTATCTAGTTCTAAATCTTTCGTTAACAAAGCTGGATATAAAGTTTCGTGAAAATCCAGTATTAATTGTGAGATCTAATGTATAAACAAAAATTCGATTCCAAACAGACAGACGGAAATCACTGCGTAAACAGTGTACAAGAGTAAATGTGTACAAGAGGTCCTAAACCATATATTGGCATCAAAAATTTGAATTCGAAAATTTTAGTGAAATCAATACTTTTTCTATACTATTTTATTACATAGTATGAGAAAGTAAAATTATGCTACTAGTTTATAGTTTGAATACAACTCTCTTTGAGGGAATATTAGTGAATGCCTACATTTCTTTCTCTAAATCTGACAGTACATGTTTACCAGATGAACATCAGAGAGAAAAATGCATGCAAAATTGAAACACCATCAGTGGAAATGGAAATTTTAATACAGTAATTGCCTAACAAAATTGGCTCTTTTTAAGAATAGAGTTTTGCCATGGAAAGAAATTAACATTTCAGTAATATTTTGTTTACTCTTTCTTAATTAATATATCAATAACATCGGTTTCACTTCCAGTCAGTCGAATTAAAAAAATCCGTTATTTGCTCTCTATTGTTCTGAATTTCAAAAAATATTTCGTAAAAGGTTTTGCTTGCCTTCAATATTTAGCATTTGTGCATTTACAATATTGTGCATTTTTTGTTTACTTTCACTCATTTTGAGTTTTAAAATAATTTGTTTATTTTTCCATCATTTGAGTTATTTTAACCATTTACTTTTCTGTGATTTAAATGTTTAAACTTCTCTTTACTTTCAATAGCTTAAGTTTCAAATCGTTTATGTTTTCGTTTGAATATTTAAATTTGAAAACTCTATATTTACTTTCTATTATTTGTTCAATTATATGCTGTTTGTATTTCAAACCTTTACTTTGAACTAGAAAAATAAGCCCATCATTGGAGGAGATAAAGTTACAAAATATAATCTTAAATCCGCTATTCACGAAGTTACAAAAAATTTCCTTCTATCCGCTTCGTTCTTTCATAGAAACACAAGCACGCCCACACACACACAGAAGCACAAACACACACAGATAGACAAACAAAGACACAGGCAGACACACACGCAGACACGCACATACAGACAGGCAAACGCGCGCGTACACGTTAAAAATAGTTCTAGAAAAATTCAAACTGGCAACGCCAGTTCTGATTTTCCACACAATCCCAATATATTATGTACTTACATCCACTATTGTAAACCGTTCGAAAAACCTCCTTTGTGAATCTTAAACTTTCATTTAATGTTTCAAAATTGCCTTTTTTTACCCCCCAAAAAAAACCATTCTATATAAAAGTTTATGTTCTTTTCTTGCAAAAATTTTTTATGTCTTTCATCAATCCGTTACATTCACGTTTCCATTCTAATACAAACATAAAGACTTTTTTTATTCAATTCAGTAGGAATTGATCAAAAAAATTTGATGGAGATGGATTTGAATAAGATATTCTCTGTAGAACGGTTGTAAATATCTCTAGTTTCCTTTATTACTAAATTTTGAATTATAGATAAGCTAAATGGATTTTTTATTTTCCATGTAATACATAGATTTTTTAAAAAGAATGTTTTGAAAATTTGAGTTTTGATACAGTTTTTGAATGATTTCCCTGTTTTGGGTACTTAAAACACCATTAGATTCTTTTAAGGTAATACATGTGTGTATATGTGTATATGCAGTTAAGACGAGGCATAATTTAGCGATTTTTTACAAAAAGAATTCTGTGTAATGAATTAGCGATTATTCATATGCGGACTTCATCTTGGTTCACTTCAAACTAGAAGTTTATATGAAATAAAATAATATTTTAGTTCAAATCAAAACATAAATAGAAGTTGAGAAATTCGAAATGCATCATTTAAGTAGCGAGAGCTTATTTAAGACCCGGACAATGCATGGTAATTAGTTATAGATTTGAAAATTCAAAAGAGAATCATCTAATACTATTGTAAATTAAAATATCTCAAGAACTGTTGTATCCACACAACAAGAATTAATTAAGACAATTTAGTACAGTTTATATCTGCAAATGTCTGTATGAAAATGAATTTTGTGTGTCTTGCTATTCTCATGTTATTACTGAAAAAAATTGAAATAATAAAAATCATTAGATTTATAAATTTTTCAAAAAAATTCAACGATTTCGGATTTCTTGATCACTACTTATAGGTCAAGTTCCAAGAGCATGCAAAATTTCAAGTTTGTACCTGCATCAGTTTCGGCTGCGTAATCCATTCGTCAGTGAGTCAGTTTCACTCAACTGTATGATACAGAAGTATAAATTCATTTCATTCTCGTGATATATATTTTCCTCACAACAAGCTGCGATATTTCTACAAAAAGAAATAACCACGATACGCATTATCCATTTATTTCTGTACAAAAACAGTTTTTCGCATGTATTTAATTTAACGGAAACACATGTTGTTTCTGTTCCAGTTTCATCAATTCTCTTCGAAATAGTGTTTAAGACAAAGTTTATACTTTGAAGATTAACTGCTGCAGGCATCGTAAAATTGCGAAAGATGTCAGTAGTTGCTGTAAGCCATAAATTTAGCGTTAACTGTTTGTTGGAGTATTCTTTTGTTGCAATAAATATAGTAAAGGCAACACTTCGGAAAGAAAAAAATGAAACACAATATTAGAGATAAATTTTTCATGTTTTAACTATGCTAGAATAATGCATAATATATGAGATGAAAATTATAAAACTGTGTTAGTTTACAATCAATTTTACTTTCACTGCAATTCAATAAAAACTATAATGGGCAGCACTTCTCTTTCCCTATATCAAGAATATTTATACCTTCAAAATTTACAAGGGTTAACAAAGAGATTTATTATCTAAAATATAAGATTTTTATTTTTTCGGCGTCCATTTGGTTAATTAAACATAGCGTGTCCATTTGGCGATATTTTTAAAATTATCAAATTTGCAATACTTCACCAAGTTCGACTAAACCCAGACAATCCGACTCGTCCGAGGACTAAGAGCAACCATTTGAATGGTCGGGTTCGACTGTGACAACGAACTTGGTGAAGTATTGCAAAGTTCGTTGTCACAGTCGAACCCGACCATTCAAATGGTTGCTCTTAGTCCTCGGACGAGTCGGATGGTCTGGGTTTTCGACTCGTTGTCACAGTCGTCACATTGTCGCTAAATTTGTCGTCAAGCATTACATATAGACAAGCAGACGAGGAAAAGGCCAGGTACATTTTGTAGTCGTTTATAGTTTTATAATGGGTGAGAGAAACGAATCCCCTTCTCTATTCCTGAAGAAGCCAAATCATCTTTTGCCTGAATTTTGTGAATCCTTTTATTTGAAAACCACAATAAATAGGAAGAGGAGAATTTTCACACATATGTAAAATTGCACGCAGATGTGCAAAATTATAATTACAATAATTAAAACGAAATGTAACAGGGTGAAACGCCAATACTTAAACTGCGCATGTTCATTCCGTTTCGTATATATAACAAGTAAACAACAACTCTTAAACAGCTAATCAAAGCGTGTGAAATTGCATGCATTGTGATTTAAACGTGCCCCTGCATATTAAATACTTTTTTGCGATTAATATGTGCTATATTTATTTCATTGGTTTCCTGTATTCTAATTTGTTTAATTTAACATTCAAATTCTAAAAACTTATAGGCTCTTTGTGTTAGGATTCTTAAAAAGTGAAATACATTTTTCATACTTCTATTTCTATAATTATTTGTTACATCAAGTTTTAATTTGAAATCTTAAAAACTCGCATAATTATACGCGTTATTCCATTCAAATCCCGGTTTCTTGCTAGTCTATGAAACAGCTGTGACAAGATTTTCACATATTTTGATACATAACCCTGGGAAAAAAGGGAATGGTTTAAATATATTGAAATGTATACTATGTTTTGTGATTTATGTTTATAGCTAGGCCTTTGCACAGACGGAATTGGGATTTTTTGGCGCCGTTGGGTTGTGTGCGCACTGACATGGATTGTAAATATTCAGAGATTTAATTACAGCAAAATGTCAAAGTTGAGCTGCAAATCTTTGAAAATTTATAGCCCTGTCAGGTGTGGCTCGCGTCGGGGTACCTCTTTGGGACCACCCGGTTGACGAGTATGCCCTCTGGTTCTTGTTTTTTAGTGGAACGCATAAAAATGAGCGTCGCTTCTGAAACCAATGGTGAAGCATCTTTGGACCTCCTCTTTTTTATAGCGTTTGGGAACAGCGAATGAGAGTTGGGGGGATTTCCTCCCTGTTTTGTGTCGTTCCCCTTGTTTGTAAAGTTGGATTTTTTAAGAAATGTAAAAAGATAGTCAGTTGCTTTTCTGAGCTCGAGTAGAGAGCACTCCAAGTGCGGGGCACTTGTATTTCGGTGTAGCCCGACCCGGCATGTATTTTTGATGCATCTCTGAGCCGGCATCCGCGATTCCTATCTCGGGCGGCAATGCCTTTGCCGAGGAACCGACGTGGTGGGTCCGGTATAGAAGGCGACTCGTAGCCAAATCGAGCCGAGCCTAACTCAGCGCGAGGGCGCATTTTCTTCGGGCAGTTCGACCAGAAAATGGAAGAAGGTCGTCATGTTTTATCTGGCTGCAGTACACACAGCTCTACGACCAAAACGGCGCGGTGTAGGACCTTTGCTCCTTTAGCTGCATTTAAGCCGTGGTTACGTAAATACTGTGTGCACGAAATATTTGCGGAGCATCAATCCAGGGCTCCTAAGCAGCAGTCAATCTCTACAAATAAAGTATCTGATCTCTACTCTTTAGGCAAGGGCCTGTACGCATGCTCACTCAAGAGCCGCTGGGTCTAAGCCGCATTAAGAGGAGGAGAAGGAAAGTGAGCAGTATGCCCATCGTCATTTGTTTTTGTTAGTTGCAGTGCAACACAGCTCTACCACTAAAACGGCGCGGTGTAGGACCTTGCTCCTTTAGCTGCATTAAGCCGTGGTAACTGTAACACTGCGTGTAGGGAGTGTTTGAGGATCATCAATCCCGGGATCCTAAGCAGCAGACAAGCATCTACGAAAAACGTGCCATTTCAGTACAACCTGTACGCATGCTCACTCAAGAGCCGCTGGGACTGAGGCAGAAATTAAGAGGAGGAGAAGGAAAGTGGACTGTGTGCCCATCTCCAAAATAATACTTGGCAATAACTTATGACCTGATGATATGCAACCTAGTGTTTCCCGGACTGGTAGTGTTTTCCACGAATCATCGGAATAAATGAACTAATAAACATTCAATTAATTGTGCCACCCTTTCCTACGTGCAGAGGTCAGCTACAGCACTCAGTGAGAGTCCTATGTATGAAGGTATGGAAATTATATATTGATTTTAAAATGTGTACATGAATGTTTAAGTAGCTGATGTAATCCAATGGTGTAAGGGCAAGGTTATGCTAAATGGGAGTTTTTTGCAAAATTGAATATACATATTGTGTTTTTAACAAAAAGTAATTTAATTACAATTTTGGATTTTTATAAATATGCAAATTAATGCAAAATAAACTGTGCACCCCGAGGTCAAGTTTAGGTAATTTGGGAACTCTTTTGTAATTGTGTATTTATATAGTAATGTTTAAAATTGAGATTTCATGTGTTCTATAAATAAATTGTAGTTGGCCACAAAAATGGGAGTGATTATTTTGGTGTAGTAAACGCAATGTACTTTGGTCCAATCGGACCCCACTATACTTTAACGCGCTTGAGCCTGGTGGAACTATTTGGTGAGTATTTTTTTAATGTATCTATGTGTGTAAGTTTAGTGTATTAATGTGTAAAATTCACCTCACCACATAGACCACCGATACCCGTACTTGGTGCCGTGTCGTTCGGAAACGAACCACGGGCTTTTGCTAGATAAATTGTTGTGTGGGAAGCTTAGCCAAAATTGCGGGCCAGTACTGAAGATACTGAAGTGGAGTGTTTAAATATATACTGTTAGTGTGTAAAGGATAGACGGGGTGCACTTAAATAAATTATCAACGCAAGTAAATAAAAAAAAAATAGAAGTTAAGTAAAATAAATGCTGTATAAAATTATATACAGAGATAGGATGTACAAAGTATATGAATAACTGTGGTAAAGAGTGTTTTCGTCTTTGGAAATATTGTGTATAAAAAGTATATTATGTGTGTGCAAAATTTTAAATCATGTTGTGAAAAGCGTAGGGCTATAACTGTAATATTTTAAAATTACAAAATTTAGATCAACAAAAAATAAGGATTAACTTAAGCTGATTCATTATGTACAGAATTTGGACTAGCAAGTTCAGTGATTAGTTAAGTAAAATAAAATAATATAAAAAGTAAAAAAATTAAAATTGTCTGCTAAATTAAGTGAAAAAATTAAAATATTATAAAGCAGAAGTAAATAGTAAGTGTATGCAAATAAATGCAGCACAAGGTGTAGAGCCAGTGAATTTAAAAAATAAAATTTGGAAAAGTTTTACAGTATGTGTAATATTATACAATAATGTTAAAATTAATTCAGATACTATTCTGCAAAAAAAAAAAAAAAAAAAATTTTTTTTGAGTATTCTACAATAGTTATGGAATTATTTTAGAAGGTATTCTGTAATATTGTTTTACGATTCTACAATAAAGTTAAAATTAATTGAAAAGTATTCTACAATATGTGTAGCAGTTTACAATGATTTTAAAATTAACTTAGATAGTATTATAAAATATATTAGTTTCCTACAATATTTTAAAAAAAAAAATTGGAAAGCATTCTGAAATAATTTTGGTAGTCTACAGTAAATGTAAAATTTAATTGGCAGGTAGTCTACAAATAGATATTTTTGGTTAATGTAAAGAAAATTAATATAATTATAATAATAGAAAATTTATGTAGATAGAGCAACTTTCAAAATTAAGTAAAGAATAAGATATACAGCACAAGTGTTTTACAATAACGCTTGCCGCAATATGTGCAAAACATAGGTGAAGCAAAAAGTATATGGTTATTATTGTATGTATTGTGTATTGTATATTGTGTATTGTATATTGTGTAAACTGTAGTGTTGAGGAAAAGTGTGTAGTAGTGAAGACTTAGTGTGAGGATAGGCATGATAGTTATCCAAAATGCACGGCAGTCAACAAAATCGCAAATTAAATAAAACTTCAAAAAATTGTCTGGAGGAAGGCAAGTCCAGCAGATAGTACTAAGTAAAATCATTGATTTTTCTGCAACAACAACAACAACAAAAAAAAAACAACGGAACAATAAGTATCAACGTAGTACAACGTAAAAGTCTTAGCGCCAGCCATTTTATGAAAATTATCAGCGGTTCATCGATAGCAGTACAGCAAAATTAAAAAGTTCTAGATTCCCGTCCCATTTATGCAAGTAGATATTAAATAAATGAACGGACAATGATAAAAGATAAATAAATTTAATCTTAGAAAATATAAGTAAAGTAAATAATTCAGTGGACGTAAAAAATAGTAGATATCTGAAGTATAAATAATATGTAATACAATGATGATTTCAGGAAATTAAAATGTTTGAGAACAAAATAAAAACGGAGACTCGGAAAATTTTGAAGTGAAAGAAAATAGTAAATAAATGTTTTTCTCTTCCAAGTAAAATAAAAAATTAGTCTACGTTATAAAAAGGGACATTGCCAAGTAATCTGTATGTGGGATAAGAGCAGGAAAATTCGATCCTACGAACTCGCAGGGCAGTTGTAAGAAAATAAGATGAGTACAGTCAAAATAAAAGGGGGGGGGGGGCAAATCAGGTAACAATAACAATAACAAAATTTTCAAATACATAAAAATAATAATAATAATAAATATAATCTTGAAATACAGGTTAGAATTAACAAATAAAATAATAAATAAATCATAATGAGAAGGATAACAATAATAATATGAGGAATAATAAAAATATACGACCAGTATTTGTACAGTATATTTGACTTCCATCTCGTAAAATTGGCAGGTGTCTGTTCCATAATGAAAATCGTCAAGTTTATAGTCGAGTCCATCTGGACATCACATATGGCTGAAGGCATCGCTGAAAAATTTATATGAATCTAATAATATATAGCCAAAACAGATATACACAGATATAATGATATACATAAGAGTACTGAATGGCAGTCGGCCAGTTGCCACTTCAAAAAAAAAAAAAAAAAAGGGGGGGGGGGACTAACTTGCAAGTAAATTTTAAATAACAAAATAAAAAGAATCAGTAATCAAAATAACAAAATAAGTAAATAAAGTAAAAGACATATATGTATAGCACAATAACAACAAATAAATACTTCACCATATACAAACCGGGCGGCCTTGATGACAGGCATTTGAATTAGGGTATTCAGATCGTTGATATCGCTGCAAAATATTTTAAAATCATGACAACGGATGTTTTAAAAGGTTTACATTCAAAGGTATACAATCAAAATAAATAAATAAATAAAAAAAAAATTGGAAAGGAAATGTAAACAAGCTTTAAAAAATAAGAGCAGCTCCGCTTACAAAAAAAAAAAAAAAGCTGACGGCCGGCTGATCGAAAAAGCCAGTGCTTTACATACTCCAAAAAGGTCGGACGCTTTCGGTAAAAAAAACTGGTTCCGAGACAAAGTATGCAGGCGGAAATTCAAGGTCATTCTCTTCAACGCGGGGGAAGCTTAGCATATGTTCACAAATAGGCATGGAGCAAATACAGTAATACGAAGTGATGAACTCATAGTAAAAATGAATAAATATGTACAAGATTAGAGAATCACAGAGGAATAACAATATACAGATTTTAATATAAATATAAGTGAATGACAATAAAAGATAAATTAAGAATAAAAATATAAATAAATAAATAAAACATATAGCTGCGTTAGAAGCATGATTCATGGTAGTGAACCAATACAGGTATTTAAAACGCGGGTCGTTCAATTTAAATACTAAACATTAAAATTATAAAAGGTGTCCTAGGTAAATCTATAGATGTTATTCAAAAAAAAAAAATTGGGTTAACTCGTGAATACATGAAAATGCGCAAAAATAAAACATAAAAAAAAAATTCAAATCACAGTAAAATAGACGTAAATTTAGATTAAAAATAAGTAATAATAACATTTTGAAAGAGAGATCAGGGATTATTGTGACACAGTATCAGTGTATGTGACGATTTGGATTTCCCGCCAATGTAGCACGATGGTCAGATGACAAAGAAAATGAATCTGACTTGTACAATTAGACAGCCAAATTTCATTTCCACATCAAATAACTCACGTGTGTGTAAAATACAGAGATAACATTGCTAAAGAACATGCCAAAGAAATAAAAACATGCAAAATTGCTTACCTGCTTGTAGGCTGGTGAAACATTGAGCGAACGGCCGCTCTCAAAATGACCAGCACTTTTTTCTATCGAATGCAGTGTGCGAAGAGAGAAAGGGTGGGCGACTGGATTTCCGGTTCTACTAGCACTTCGGGGAAAAAACTAGTTCCGCCGTTGCCTGGCGACGAACATATGTTTTGAGATAAACAGTGGGGGGAAACGCCTGGACTGACAGTGTTTTGTTGTGCTCGTATTGCGTTGTAAATTAAAATGTGTAAAGTAAAATTGTGAAATTATACAAATGTAGATCAGATAGACTTGTTGTGTGCAAATGTATATGATTCGAACTGTAAACAAAAAAAAATTGTGAACTGTTGAGAAAAGTGATGGAAAATCTGTAAACAAATAATGATGATGTAAAGTGTACTATATAATATTTTGTAAACCTAGCTTGACTTCTTTTCTGTTCAGGGGGGTGAGAATATGTGACAAGATTTTCACATATTTTGATACATAACCCTGGGAAAAAAGGGAATGGTTTAAATATATTGAAATGTATACTATGTTTTGTGATTTATGTTTATAGCTAGGCCTTTGCACAGACGGAATTGGGATTTTTTGGCGCCGTTGGGTTGTGTGCGCACTGACATGGATTGTAAATATTCAGAGATTTAATTACAGCAAAATGTCAAAGTTGAGCTGCAAATCTTTGAAAATTTATAGCCCTGTCAGGTGTGGCTCGCGTCGGGGTACCTCTTTGGGACCACCCGGTTGACGAGTATGCCCTCTGGTTCTTGTTTTTTAGTGGAACGCATAAAAATGAGCGTCGCTTCTGAAACCAATGGTGAAGCATCTTTGGACCTCCTCTTTTTTATAGCGTTTGGGAACAGCGAATGAGAGTTGGGGGGATTTCCTCCCTGTTTTGTGTCGTTCCCCTTGTTTGTAAAGTTGGATTTTTTAAGAAATGTAAAAAGATAGTCAGTTGCTTTTCTGAGCTCGAGTAGAGAGCACTCCAAGTGCGGGGCACTTGTATTTCGGTGTAGCCCGACCCGGCATGTATTTTTGATGCATCTCTGAGCCGGCATCCGCGATTCCTATCTCGGGCGGCAATGCCTTTGCCGAGGAACCGACGTGGTGGGTCCGGTATAGAAGGCGACTCGTAGCCAAATCGAGCCGAGCCTAACTCAGCGCGAGGGCGCATTTTCTTCGGGCAGTTCGACCAGAAAATGGAAGAAGGTCGTCATGTTTTATCTGGCTGCAGTACACACAGCTCTACGACCAAAACGGCGCGGTGTAGGACCTTTGCTCCTTTAGCTGCATTTAAGCCGTGGTTACGTAAATACTGTGTGCACGAAATATTTGCGGAGCATCAATCCAGGGCTCCTAAGCAGCAGTCAATCTCTACAAATAAAGTATCTGATCTCTACTCTTTAGGCAAGGGCCTGTACGCATGCTCACTCAAGAGCCGCTGGGTCTAAGCCGCATTAAGAGGAGGAGAAGGAAAGTGAGCAGTATGCCCATCGTCATTTGTTTTTGTTAGTTGCAGTGCAACACAGCTCTACCACTAAAACGGCGCGGTGTAGGACCTTGCTCCTTTAGCTGCATTAAGCCGTGGTAACTGTAACACTGCGTGTAGGGAGTGTTTGAGGAGCATCAATCCCGGGATCCTAAGCAGCAGACAAGCATCTACGAAAAACGTGCCATTTCAGTACAACCTGTACGCATGCTCACTCAAGAGCCGCTGGGACTGAGGCAGAAATTAAGAGGAGGAGAAGGAAAGTGGACTGTGTGCCCATCTCCAAAATAATACTTGGCAATAACTTATGACCTGATGATATGCAACCTAGTGTTTCCCGGACTGGTAGTGTTTTCCACGAATCATCGGAATAAATGAACTAATAAACATTCAATTAATTGTGCCACCCTTTCCTACGTGCAGAGGTCAGCTACAGCACTCAGTGAGAGTCCTATGTATGAAGGTATGGAAATTATATATTGATTTTAAAATGTGTACATGAATGTTTAAGTAGCTGATGTAATCCAATGGTGTAAGGGCAAGGTTATGCTAAATGGGAGTTTTTTGCAAAATTGAATATACATATTGTGTTTTTAACAAAAAGTAATTTAATTACAATTTTGGATTTTTATAAATATGCAAATTAATGCAAAATAAACTGTGCACCCCGAGGTCAAGTTTAGGTAATTTGGGAACTCTTTTGTAATTGTGTATTTATATAGTAATGTTTAAAATTGAGATTTCATGTGTTCTATAAATAAATTGTAGTTGGCCACAAAAATGGGAGTGATTATTTTGGTGTAGTAAACGCAATGTACTTTGGTCCAATCGGACCCCACTATACTTTAACGCGCTTGAGCCTGGTGGAACTATTTGGTGAGTATTTTTTAATGTATCTATGTGTGTAAGTTTAGTGTATTAATGTGTAAAATTCACCTCACCACAACAGCATCCAGTATGTTTTCATTTTAAACAACACTGTGATGTCAGCGAGATGCCCCAACCATAGACATCATTCATGTCAAAGAACGTATTGACTAATTCATGTCCATGACAAAATTTCTTAATCATGGCTATAGCTGCCGCATGAGAATAATGACACTAATTATGTCTTAAATAATAAATATCATATGAATTTTTCAAATTATACGCTAAAATATATACGCTGTAACAGAAAACACAGATAATTTATTTTATGCTAAAGCATTTCTTCTAATATTCTGGCTTTGTACTTTAAAGCTATTCGATCATAATTTTCTTATTTTGCAAAATAATGTTTCAGCTCTTACTAGTTTAATAAATTATTGAACACCACATCCTTTTAACACGATATCTAGTTTCAGAAACCTTCTGCAATGATAGATGTGCTTGACTCTTGTTGTTGAGACCCAGATAGTCCGACCTACCAGAAATGTGCTTGACTGTGTATTTAATATTTTAAATCTGTATTGGTATTCTTCTCTGTCTAACTTAATATTTAAGAAAGCCGACTCGGTGGTCGAACGGTCAAGGCGAGCGTTTCCAAGCGATCATAGGCCGCCGTGTTGTGGGTTCGAATCCCACGTAAGGCATGGATGTTGGGTTGTTGGGCGCAGTGTGCTCCGCCCCCCTTTGGTGCGCCTGGGGCAACGTCCCTGGACGGCTAAATGATTCACGTTTCTGGCCGATGTATAGGCGAATTATGAAAGTCAAGTGCCTGGCCATTTGATAAAAAAAAGTAAATATATATATATTTAAGAAAAAACGTGAAATCTCACTCATGAGAAATCCAAGGTTGGTTGGAAGTTTTACAAATGCATGTTGAATGCTAACGGCAAAGAATGATAAACGCGCTTCATTTGCACAGAGTTTTGAACTATTATTGTTTTATTCGTGTGAATACTGATATTTAAATAAGACCATTGATGCAGCAGCATCACTTACATGCCCTACGTAATTTTCTAAATTTATATCATATTCACCCAATTTAATCTTTAAAACATCAAGAAAAGGGATTTTTGTTCTGTTGTCGACGGACGGAAATAGTTCTAAAAAGCCATTTAGATAAAAAACAAAATTATAATATTTGGTCGCTCAAAAGCCTGACTAGCAATCCTGTACTGTATTTGTTTTAATGGAAATTACACGACCATAAGATTACACATTTATGTTTCTTGTAAGTAATTTCCTAAGGTAACTACCAAATCAAGTCAAGAAGGATGAATCAAAATTAATATCTGAAAAAGTTTAATTTTTATTACAGAATGTATTTCAAACCAGTTCATTAATTTATTTCTCTTAAATATGTAACGTTATTTTCAAACAATAGGTAAAAATATGGGTTATAGGTTTTGATTATCTAATTCTATTAAATACATTTTTAAAAGATATCGTTCTTCCTGACGTGTTTTCATGCGTGACAGTTTTAAATCTGTCGTTGAATTCTTCGGAACATGCAATTTATTACTCTTATACTTCCAGATTTTATAAATTTGGTGTTAGAGATATTAATTAAATGACACAAAGGCCATTCCAAAACACTTTACATAGACTAGACCTCCTGAAGGAGCCTCGTAAACTAGCACAGAAATTTCCATTGAGTGATCGATTGTAGAGCTTGGTATAAAAGTATCCTTTCCAGTGCAACAGGTCCTCAAAAGGAATCTAAATTTTCAGTTGTTCTGTTGTTAAATTAATTTAAATTGTTGTTGTACTCCAAAAATCTACAAATAGTTTTGTAAATTTTGTGTTGTATGAAAACGGAGACATCAGTGTGCATAAAATTATGCAAAATATTCCATCCCTAAGCGACCGCAACACTTGCGTTTCTAAAATCCCCAGATGCATGCAGACAGCACAGCACCATCTTTATTATTAGTTTCTATATTACTCTACGACTTTTAAACGAAATTAAATTAATTTTTTATCCATACCCCACCCCCCCGAAAAAAAATATAAATATATATATATATATAAATTCCTACGATCCCCTAACTAAATGAACTTATCCCTCAAATCGACAAAGATTATCAGAAAGTAAATTAAATTTTCAAACATAATTAATTATCTCCATCATAGAAACATCCCAAAATCTTCGTTGGCGATATCTAGTCAAATTATTCGCCAAGTATGGCAAACATATAATGATATTGAAATTTTTATGTTTGTAACTCTTATTAAGTAACTTTTCTGTATAATATACTATGTACCTAAAACTATTTTGCTGTTATTACTTGTTTCTTTATTTAAGGGATAAATTAACTGTAAGAGGTTTTGCACAAATTCAAGAAGAACCCCTAATTTAAAACAAAGTTTGATTTCCCAGCCAGACATCCAAAAACACTAGAATGGATTTGAAAACCATGTAAAAAGATAGTGATTAAAGTTTAACGCTTGATAAATGAAAGAATAAATTGTTTAAAGCACTTTTGTAATCCAAAAAAGAATTTATTGGCCAGGAGGCAAAGGTATTTTTAGAGAAAAGCCGTATTCTTTTACTTTCTCTTCAATACTTAGTATTTAAAGGAAAATTATTGGGATTGTGTAATATATCCGATTCGTATTTTAAGAGATTTGCGCCTTTTGAAAATACGTAACACAATACAATCATTTCTCAATTATCGTTGTGCATCTGTGAGTCTCTGGCAAAGATATTTCTCAAATTATTAAGAAAATTCTATAAAATTTGGTAAGATTATTCAAATTTATTAACTATAGAGTCCTGCTGATCCGCTGATGCAACGGATTATAATGGGAAGAAATTCATTTTTTAAAAATCATTTTGCGAAAATCGAATGAACGTCTAAGGAAGATTTGTGGAGTATACATGATGATTCAATACTCCCAGTACAAATTTTGATTAGATAAATGGAATAGTACTAAAAGTAACATTTTTCTTTGATTAAAGTAAAGTATGTCCACAGATGTCAGTCACACTTAGTGCTAAAGACCTCCGTTTGACAATTTTGAAATTAACTTATTTTAGCCATCATCAGTCGTAACGTACGTTTAATATGAGCATTTCACAAATGATGAGGTGGCCAAACTGCACATAAGGTATATGGCTTCTAGTGAAACGGAAGAGCTTCTGTAAGGTCACTGCTAGAGTGGTGAACAAAGAAACATTTAATAGGACTTTATTTCTGTTATAAATATAAATCTATTTGATGGATCGAATTATTAATCTTAATTAATGTGGCCATGAATCGTAATACTCTTACATTGCTATCGTGGTCGCAAAACCCATCATTAGCTCTTTGCACGAGTTCCTTAACATATTCATTAAACCAAAACACTGCACATTAAAATTCTCATATTTAACTTTTACAATAAATTATCATTTATTTATTGCTCTATTATTGTTATAATTAAAATTACATCAATTTTAACAAACGCTTAATTAGAAGAAAGCACCGTGTATGACAAGGTCTTTCGAATCTTATTCCAAAGGTTAAACCTTAAATGGTTAAACCATTGACCATTGTTAAACCATTGTTAAAGTTAAAGGTTAAACTATTGACCTTATATACACTCTAACACAACCTTCCCGGCCGTCCAAATAGTTGCTCTTAGTCCTCTGGACGAGTCGGACGGTCTGGGTCTTCAACACTCTAACACAAAAAATTCGACGCACCAAAAAATAATTATCCAAATGAGACAACTTTGGTACGTGTAATATGGATGTACAGAAGAAGAAATGATTAGAGTTTCTTAACAATTGGATGATTTATAGCATTGAAAGATCTACACAAATTGAGCACGTCAATGTGGAGTTGGTCCACTTCTAGCCTTGATACAATCTGTTACCCAACGTGACCGCTGTTACCCGACGTAAAGTTACCGGGTGTTGTTCTGAGGGATGCCGTTCCAAATGGCCTCCAATTGACGAGCTAATTCATCTACATTCTATGATGGTCGCTGGAGACGCCCCATTTCAGCCCAAATGTGCTCAATCGGCGAGAGATCTGGGGATGTAGCTGGACAAGGAAGTGTGTCATAAGCGCGCAGACAATCAATAGAGAGGACTGCCGTGTGGGGACTGGCATTATCTTGCTGAAAAGTTATCCCGGGTGTCTCGAAAGGAATAGCAATACAACGGGTCTTAGAATGTCGGCAACGTACCGCTGTGCTGTGATGGTGCCACGGAGGACTATCAAAGGGGTCCGGCTTTCAAACGAAATGGCACCCCAGACCATAACTCCATGTTGTCGCGCCGTGTGGCGTGTAACAGTAAGAGATGGATCCTGACGATGTCCGGGTTGTCTCCAGACACGTCTGCTCTGGTCATCGGGACTCAGTTCGAAATAGGAGTCAACACTGAAGATAATTCGTTCCCAATCCAAACAATTTCACGTTGATTGGGCCCGGCACCATTGCAATCGCTGTTGACGGTGCATACTGATCAGTGGTAGGCTGCGTAACGGGCGACGCGAGTATAGAATCCGCTCTCGTAACCTTCTATTAATTGTACGGGTGGTCACTTCCGTGTTTGTCACACGTTGGATCTTTGATAACGACGAATCTCGTGCTGTCACAGCTGCTCTGACAATCGGTCTATCTTCCCGTTCTGTCTTCGCTCTAGGTCGTCCGCTACCTGCTTGCTACTAAAATCTGCCATTCGAAATCCATTCCTGATAAAATCGTCTAATCGATCATCGCTTCTACCCAAATTCCGAGCGATTTGGCGGTGTGCCCATTCAGCCTCATGCAGGAAGGACATACGATCTCTATCAAACTCTTTCGCATGCTCGTAGTGGCCGCGAATTCACCGGCGAGGCATTATTTCAATCGAGGTACGTAAACGCAATCGAAATCCGCTGCACGTTTTGTTCTTAAAAGCGAGATTCGTTCCTTATACCCACCACCATAGTGCTCTGTTTCAATGCGCTGTAGTTCTGACTATTCATTCATTGGCTGTGCGAATTTTTGTTCATCTGCATATTCGGTCGACATGTGTTTCCAGGTACAGTTTCATTACTATCGGATTATTTTGCGAGTGCGTCGATTTTTGTCTTAGAGTTTATATTAAAATTGGCACATACCTCTGTATTTCGGGTCTGCAGCTCAACAGTATTGTGTCTTCTGTCATTTCTTGTTCTGACATTTGGAATCAAACTTCGTCTTTTTCTATCGCATTTTCACTATTCAAAAATAACGACACTCTCTTAACAACACTACACGAACCATCACGGTTTCTCTCTCTCCCTGGCTTTTGAATAATAAATGCTCATTGCATATTCTTGGACTTTTTCTCCTTGTGGTCACATTCGTTCGTAAACATCAAAACTGTAGTATAGCCTCCTGGTCTCACAGGTACAATCTTAAAACAGCTCTTCCATCTCTATTAGTAACCATATAAATTACTTGCATGTAAGCCATACTACCCAGACCTTCCAATCCACCAGCGGGTGGAAGGTATCTGATAGGATGGCAGGGAGAGAACCACTCAACTGAGAAGAGGACACAATGGAGGTGGCAAACACAGGAACCGTACCATCTGTCGTCTATGTAATCCCTTGATATCTCGAAAGGCTTTAGTATCTGCAAGTTAATCCTACACACACTTTGCATAGACATGGAAGTCCGGAGGTATCTACCTCCATTAAGATACTTCGGGTAAGAGAGCGACAAGGAAAGACCACGTGTACATAGAACAAACACATATTTATTTACAAAAAAACACACACAATTTACAAGTAAAATCATAATAACAATTTTGGGGTTGCAAATTATTTAAAAGTGAGTCTGCAGAGTTCACTAAGACGATAAGAGCTTGCAATTTCGTCCCCGTACCTCAACGGTAGAGCATCGTCTGCCCAGTTTGGAGATCCAGAATTCGATTCCCGGTTGGGGCAGCAAGGTTCTTTACCATGCTCTCTAAAAGGTATAACCTCTGTTGGTTAGTGTAAAGATGTCTGAGGTCTGAAAGTGACCCTAGTACGACTACTATGGGTTCAATGGACTCTCAAAGATTGAGCGTTGAATTCAAATTGGGAGGATAATGACCACTCGAGATACTAAGCTGAGTAAAAATAGTAGTATCAGGAGACTAATCTGAGGAAAAATAGCTAGAGGGGATCAGTCAGATTGTCAGTTGATCTTCAATCTGTTATTAGAAGGTAGAATCCGCGTCGAAGATAAGGACTTCCAATGTCGTCCCAGTAGCTCAAAGGTAGAACTTCTTTTGGCCAGTTCGTAGATCAAACGTCCGATTCTCTGTTGGGGCAGTAAGGTTCTTTATAAGTCTACATAACTAAATAGTGCGGAGGAATGGTAACCTGAAACTAACATTAATACTTATCTACTGAATGGGAAATAATAGAAATAAGTGTTCAAAAGTGAAGAGGATGAAACATTTCAGAGGGACGCGACAGTCCAGTGATTAATTCGAAGGGATTGCACTCGGACGACCCGAGTTCAATTTCTGCCTCTGTCCAAATAGTTCCCTGTTCACGCGAAGTACGATACCATTAAGCGGATGGCTCTGTAAATATTTCAGAGAAGTTGGTGGTAGGGGACAGAGGGTACGGGACCTGTCGATACAGCCCCCCCCCCCACTGAGTTCCAGTTCAATTTGGATGGCACTTTCCGGCTGTCCAAACAGATACCTTCGGGTAGATCGGACGGTCTGGATCGGACGGTCTGGAAGAAGATGCACGTTGCAGAGTAGTCTTTTTTCTGTTCATCGGAGGTCTCTGACATCTTTCTCACTCACCAAAATAACACACCTTCTATTACGCATATATGAGTCTCTATCTCACATCCTCCAAACTCTCCAAAATTCTCGCTCTCCCTCAAGTGTTAAAATCCGCCCCTAAAATTGTTGAAACCGCTCTGATTAATTTCTGGGGCATGATCCCATGATCCGAAAGCATTACTACTGGTGTTTGGCTCCCTCTTGCCAAACCAACACTTTTACAAGACCCAGCAATGCAAAACGAGTGGACATTAGTTGAGAGTAAGCCGCAACTGACCGGTACTCTGTGAAGACAATTTGCAAGGACATAAAGTCACGACCTCGTCAAAACCCCAATCTCAAAGCAAGGGCAGCACATCCTATTTTACTGATATTTTTCTGAGCACATAGTCATTGGAGCTATAATACAAATAATAAAAATGTAACTCCTAATCTAATATTGCATCATGAGTTTAACGTGTGACAACGGATATAGCTTGGCACTATGTCGAGTATCGAACATGCAGCAACCACATGCGACTTCCCTTCCCTTGCAATAACTACTGCACTATCCTGACGCAGATGCATGCTATCCATCTCGGCATTAGTTGTTGTTGTTGTTGTTGTTACCCAGACCGTCCGACCTACCAGAAAGGTGTAAGGTAACCGTTTGGACGGCCGGGAAGTGCCACCCAATTTAGACCGGAACCCAGTGGGGGAGGCATCCACAGGGACCGTACCCTCCATCCCCTACCACCAACCACTCGGAAGGACTTACGGACCCACATGTTTAACGTGATCGTACTCCGCTTGAACACGGCGGCAGTTTTGGCAGTGGCTGGAATCGAACCCGGGCCTACCGAGTGCAACTCCAGCGCGCTAACCAATGGGCTACCGCGCCCCATCTCGGCGTTAGTGAAATGTTCCGTTTTACAGATTCAGTGACAACGAAATAACAGTAACAATTGTATGTAATCTGTGAAAATTGGTTCAACGGCCGAGATACCCCTTTCTTAATCACAATACCGAAACTCGTCAGATATAGATTATAGCACACGTCAGATACAGATTATAGCACTCTATTTCCAAATCATCTGTTTCTCAACTTTGTCGCTATATCGACAACGATATCTCAATATCTCTTCTGTTTTTCAAAAGAAACATTCCCTTCTATTTTAGATATCACTATTTCTATACTATTCATTCCGTTTCTACATACTGAATAAAAAGTTTTATTTTATTCTTACAAGAAAAAATCACCAAACACGAGTTTACTGTCTGAAATTTCCTCATTGCATTTCGGTTCGAATCTGCCAAGTGTGTTGTTGTTGAAACCCAGACCGTCCGACCTACCAGAAAGGTGTAAGGTAACTGTTTGGACGGTCGGGAAGTGCCACCCAATTTAGACCGGAACCCAGTGGGGGAGGCATCCACAGGGACCGTACCCTCCTTCCCCTACCACCAACCTCTCGGAAGGACTTTCGGACCCACATGTTTTAACGTGATCGTACTCCGCATGAACACGGCGGCAGTTTTTGGCAGTGGCTGGAATCGAACCCGGGCCTACCGAGTGCAACTCCAGCGCGCTAACCAATGGGCTACCGCGCCCGAATCTGCCAAGTGTGTGTGAGTGCTAACGGTTACAGCAAAAACTACTCCCGCTTGGATTGCGGTTGATTTTCTCTTCTCCGTATGCTACGTGGAAAAGATGAATACAATTTTCTTTATAATTTTCTTTTTTACTACAAATGGAATAAAATTGGTTTAATGTTTAAGGATTGTTTCGAACGGGTGTTGAAAATAAAAAAAATGCGACACAGATTTCCAGTTTTGTAAATTTATATAAATCGCAAAACAAAACTTCACGAATTTCTCATGTTTACTGTGAGACCAGAATATGTTCTCACATGTAGTGAGACAAGTTTATGTGTAGATTTATGGTGTCCTTAAAGGCAAACAAAGCATGAGTCTGGCTGGCGCCGAATTTTATGAGAACTTGAACTTTTAGGTCAAAAAAGGACAGTAAATTTAGGAGGCCATATAAGAGTTGGGCCGGACTGAAAGTACAGTCGTGCCATTGGGTGAGGGGTGGCCAATCAGTGCCATGGAAGAAGTAAGGCGGAGTTCTCCCCCCCCCCCCCCCCACCGAGTGGATCTCAAGTTTGGATCCGAGAATCGGCATTTGGAGTTTGAGTATAGTATAGAATCATGGTATTAATATAATCGGCAGTATGAGTACGAGTATTAGTAATAGATAGTAGTAGAACATGAACAAGCAAGATGACTTAGAAGCAGTTATAGCATCAGTATAGTATTAGAGAAATCATGACATAGAGGCATCAGTATTCAGACTTAGCAACATGAACAAGTAAGATGACAAGTATCATCGTAAGATTAGCAGATTTCAAGCAGTGAGAGTAGTGTCGGATAGGGGATTTGAACATTTCCGGTTCGCATTTCCGGTAGCGAAGCTTGGGTAAAAAGGGGTCTTTAAGAAGGGTTCTTCTAATGATCTTTTTGAAAATGATCAATCAGAAACTGTCATCAAGTGCAAGGGGTTGTTGTTATTTGTTTACATTCTGGGCCAAGATGGCCTATTAAAGGGAAATGTCAAAATGTGTCATTCCCAATGACAAAGTTAAGGTTACTTAAAAAGGCTGATGTGACAGTATGTTGAAGTGATGAAAACCCAGACCACACGACAGACCCGAAGGTTTACTGTAGCTAAGTGTGTGGCCGGGAACTTTATTTTAGATCCAAAACATTACAAAACAGGTTAAAAATGAATCACAACACAGTTACAACAAGACAAAAAAAAGAAAGGCAACGACAAAACAAAACATAAAAACAATACAATACAATACAATACAAGAGAGACATAAGAAGGAAAAAAAGAAAAGAGGGGAAAACCCCGAAGGGAAAAAAACCCAAGCACAAATGTAGTATAACCAACTAAAACAAAACGAAAAGAAGTACAAGAAATACATAAAATACACAGAAATACAAAAAAAAAATACACAAAAATTACATATAAAATTATATATACAAAAACACATGACAGTTGGAGGATGAAAAACCAAAGTATAAGTTGAGAAACCGAGGATGTAAGGGAATAAAGTCAGGGTGAGAAAATATAATTATAAAAATCCGGGTTAGGGTGTATGCAAAGTATATATACATAATGGGTATTTTTGATACATACCGAAAAGATTAGGTATATATTCTTTATGGATGATACATAAAAGACGATACATATTAGGTATGGATGATACATATTAGGTATGGATGATATATAATGGATGATACATATTAGGTATATATACATAATGGAGCGTGATCAAAGTATATATACACAATGGATGTTTTTGATACATACCGAAAAGATTAGGATTGATATACAGTTAATGTACAAATATAAAAACTAAACCATATGAGTTACAGGAGGTGGTGAATATAAAATCTTATAGTGCCCAAGGCACGGGGAGCAGGTTTTATAAAACAGATTTAGAAAGTGTGGGGAGCAGTGAAGGATTCACAGACCAGGGGGGACCCCCAGGCTGATCAAGCAATTTTGTTAGAAATCTCCCTAGCAGCGAGAATACAGTTTTTAATTTTTGAAATAGAAGATTTGTTTTTAAGAACCCTGGAAAACCAGGTCGCAGAGTTGGCATCAGTGGGACGGGAAAGGTGGAAGGGGAGGGTAAGAGGACAGTTAAAGACAAAGTGGTCGGCATCACCATAAACATTACAAGTGCAATTAGATGAATATCTATGCTTAAAGAAATGTAAATAATCCAAAAAGGGGCCGTGACCCGTTAAAAAATAAGTTAAATATTGATTGGAAATTAAAAGATCAGGGTCAACACAGGGAAGAAATTTTGAACTTCTCGCAGGGTCATGGGTTCGGGGGGAGATATAATCGCTTAAATATGACTGCCAAAGATTTTTAAGAAGAATTTTACAGTGCTTTTTTAGAAGAGAGTAAGGGAAGGGGATGTGTAAGGGAGAGCCAGAAGTGGTTGCTAATTTAGCATGATGATCTGCGACCTCATTACCAAGGTTATTCGCGTGGGCTTTGACCCAGATGTGACCCAGATGTGACAGTATGTTGAAACCCAGACCGTCCGACCTACCAGAAAGGTGTAAGGTAACAGTTTGGACGGTCGGCGATGTGACAGTATGTGAACTTTTTTTTAAAAAAAAAAAGGTTCATTGTTATATAATAAGTATGTACCAATATCAAGGTTAAGCAAAAATGTTGTATATGTGATGAAGTTATCAATTATGGAAATTATTGAAGTATGAAAAGAATTTGGTGGAAAAAATAGTATACTGTGTAATTTGTACAAAAAAATTGTGTAATGGTGTTAAAAATATAAAAGTAGATAGTAGTGTGTAACATTTCAAGGTGAATGTGCATATGTTTAAAAATCTTTTTACATAGTCAAAATTTAATTTAGCTTCAATTGAAAGCTGGACCTGGTAGAGTTCATGAGTACATAACTTAAGTTTATTTAGTATATGATCATGTAAAAAAAAAAAAACTTTTGTGTTCCACGAGACTGTGTTCACAATTCTGAACGAACTTTGTACCAAAAGGAAAAATGCCAATTACAGAATTGCAAGTGCATCGAACTTTGGTTTCGAACTCTGGTGGTTTAGAATATTTCTTTTTGCTTCTTTTTATGAGTCTGTGGGGAGATATGTGAGACCAGAATATGTTCTCACATGTAGTGAGATAAGTTTATGTGTAGATTTATGGTGTCCTTAAAGGCAAACAAAGCATGAGTCTGGCTGGCGCTGAATTTTATGAGAACTTGAACTTTTAGGTCAAAGGACAGTAAATTTAGGAGGCCATATAAGAGTTGGGCCGGACTGAACGTACAGTCGTGTCATTGGGTGAGGGGTGGCCAATCAGTGCCATGGAAGAAGTAAGGCGGAGTTCCCCCCCCCCCCCCCACCGAGTGGACTTCAAGTTTGGATCCGAGAATCGGCAGTTGGAGTTTGAGTATAGTATAGAATCATAGTATTAGTATTATCGGCAGTATGAGTATGAGTATTAGTAATAGATAGTAGTAGAACATGAACAAGTAAGATGACTTAGAAGCAGTTATAGCATCAGTATAGTATTAGAGAAATCATGACATAGAGGCATCACCATTCTGACTTAGCAACATGAACATGTAAGATGGCGACACGTGTCATCGTAAGATTAGCAGATTTCAAGTAGTGAGAGTATCATCATGACATGGAGAGAGCAACTACAGACGAATTCGACCACGGTTCCCAACAAGGCCCAAAACTCAAGGTATGTGTCATCAACAATCTAACGGTTAATGAATATATAGATATTGGTTCAAGTAGTCTCACATGTCTCCATCCCAGTCTATTTTAAGAGTAATGCAATGTATTGGAAGTTAATAAGTAGTTATGTAAATTAATAAATGTTTTTGTTAAGTTTAAATAGTCTAATCTTTTAATAATGATTTATGAATTCCTTTACAGGACACACACTTAAGTTAAAATAATTGGAGGGTTATTGCTTAAACACAACGCACTTATAATCACTAAAATTAAAGATAAACAATTAATAATAATATAATTTAAACTTATAACTAAACATAAATTTACGCGTGCCACATTTACTGTTTCGAGAAGGAGCCGTCATAGGGTGGTAAATAATGTACACATATCATTTGTGATGGAACTAGTGCAGAAGAATTGTAAACCCGCACCGGGAAAACTCAGCCGAAAATATAGAGCTCTTGAATCCCCACAGAGAGAAAAATGGCTCCCAACACGTCAAAGGTTCAACCAATACCCGCCGGATGCAATGGAACTATTAAGAATTTTGTTTTTTCTGCATACGAATTTCCTACAGTCATACAACTTTTCGGAAAATCTGAAAATGACCCTTACAGAACTGGCCAGTGGAGTTCTTTATAGAACGCCTCTCCCCCTTTGGAATTCGATTCCGAATCTGTCGTCAATCCAGATAAATAGATGTTGCAAAGTATATTTAATGTTTTTAGTGATTACATCTATAGAACCAGAAGTGTATATTATTATACGTCTTTCCCCTACACTCACGGATAATTGATGCTGAATTCATCCATATCAGTCATCATCTAAGTTCTATTTGTAGACCATCCTGAAAAATAGATGTTTCAAGGAATTTTTCTGAACCAGAAATGAAATTTATTATTAAAGCGTTTTACCTCCTCCAGAATTTGATATTAAGCTCGAATCTAAGCTTTAATTAACCTATTTAGAGAAATAAATGTTTCGTGCAAAACGAAAATTTTTGAACTGGAATGGAAAAGAATCGGAAATTGAAATCCTTAACAAACCCGTCTACCTCATTCAAAATTTTAAGTTAAATCTATATCAGTCATTACTCATCTAATCTCTATTTATAGTAGGTCTTAAATATATTTTACAATGAAAACTTTTAGTAAAAATTGTGGTATAGCTGTGGCAAACTTGTTTGCTACCGAAAAAACTAAATTACTTATCATCATGCTGAGACAAGCAATATTCCAAAAGATTTCAAAAAATGCCCAGAAGGCCTCCAAACGTGTATTTACGTCGGCAAATAGAATTTAAAATGCGTATTTCGAAGAAACATGACTTTTCCCATATAATATTCCCTATACCAATTTTTATAATAACATTGCCAAAATTCATTTGTGAGAATATGGAAGTATTGCATATATTTGAAAAGTCTGGACATATTACAAGATATTTATATAAGTAAATATTCTTCAAACATACTTTGTGTAAAAATATAGAAAATATACAGACGCATACAGAATCTGGAGTGTTAAGGAAATAAGGAAATGAAAACACTATTTTTATCCTATGCCAGAGGACAGGAGGTCATTCATTTATCTACTTATCATACAATAGACTCCTGAGTTTGCAATCCATTTTGGGGGAAAGCTGGTTTTAGCAATAACAGGAAATTTTTCACATTATTCAAGATGATCAGCCTTGGTTTGTGTCTGCAAGTTTATGGAGGCTCCCGGTAAGACCACGTAGGAGGAGACCAACCACCTAGTGCAAGCATTCATCCGACCCTCAGGCAGACGTGACCACAGGTAGGATCCAAGGCAGCAATCTGCATTGGAAAAATCACTGCTCAATGTATGTCCCGCAAGTCAGATGCATTGGAATCGCAATGCGGGAACGATGAACAGTAGCCTTTCGCCGAGCTAGGGTGAGGTCATGGAGCGCCTAAGCAAAAATTGCCTGTATCTCCTGGATGAGTATTGTGTAGCTGAATTTTACATTAATTGAAGTGCACCACAAGGGAGGGGCTAGTAAGTCGTTGGTTGATGACAACCAGACAGGATGAATAATTTAGTTTAGCATAAGTCTCTTTCCGATCACCAAAAAAAAGGGGGCCACAATTTTTTTTTTTCTTTTTTTTTCGCCTACATGGCATCTTGAGTTTCAATGTGCCTGCCATAAGCAGGTCACTATCTATCTTGGATCAAATCTGTTCTCACATCTTCAGTAGGAATTTTGTTTGTATTCCATTTTGTATAAGATACGTGTTATTGAATTCTATATTAAGATTATTCTGAAATCCTTTACAGTATTATCTCTTTTATTTTTTTATAAATTTTGCAGTAGCTAATAGTAATTGTTAAATATTCTGTTATTGTGCTTAGATAATTAGATTATTAAGTTATTGTAGTATTTAGTTATTCAGAACAGCAGCCTTTGATTCTAATTGCACTTATACGTGCCTGCAAATTATAGTCATCGCCTGCTACAAATCTAAAATTTGACGTAAAGTCTCTTCTTGAGATCTCGGGTGGAATTCGTCAGCAGTTTCTCTTAAGATATTTGAACAGCTTTTTCTTTATTTTCGTCCTTTAGAACTAGATAAATTTATTACATATCTCAGCTTTATATTGCTCGTAAATTGCAAATCGTAATTGCTCGTAAATTGCAAATCGTAATTGCTCGTAAATTGCAATTATCATTCTGGAACGTATAACTGTCCTTTTTTGCCAATTGTTCGGTAGTTCTATTTCAAAGATTCCGCAATGGCTTGGAATCCACTGAAACACAATGTTACAACCTACTTTCATAAGATTCTTTAGAAGCAGATTAGTATTGTTGACGACACCATTATCGCTAGAACCACTAATACTCAAAGCTAGTATAACGGCCTGAGAATTGGTGGAGGGAAACAGATTTGTTTTTATCAGAGTTGTCTGTATTTAATTGTAATACTATATTTATATTAATTATGAGAATTGGCTGTATTATATGGCAGCTTGCTGCATGGAGAAAATGTAAACATTCCAAGGTAATCATTGTACACCATGACTAATCCGAAAATGGGCAAGATGATGGATGTAACATGTGCCGCTTGTTATAATCAATAAAGTTTGGAATGTCTCCATGGATTTAGGAATAGAAATTCAAGTCGCACTTTCGCTAATCTATCAAATCAGTATAGAAAATAACTGTCATCCAATTTCTGGAAGATTAGACTCGGACTGCTTGAGGCTGCAGTGTTGAATTCATAGTCCCAAAATCCATCAATTGGTTGCGATACAAATGTTTGGAATCACTCTGCGAGTGCAGCGTTTTCACCATAAGGTTCGCAAAATCCATCACATACCTTTGTTGCTGTTAATAAAGCAATGCACTGTTCGGTAGTAAATTATGCGAATAGGCGAAAAAACCTGGTTAAACTAATGTATTTTGTTGCATTGGAAGTTTGATTCGAATATGTCTTATCAGTATCAATTTGACCCAGGCGAGACGCCATTGTTGAATACAATTGGGGTAACGAGCCTCAGCTGATCTTCCCACAAATGCCCGATGACTTTGGTTTTTTTCTAGAAAACGTTATTAAAGTGAACGATCTAGACTCTCAACTGAGCCTTCATATTTGGACAAATCAAATGAAATATAAATTGCTTCTAACTGCAAGTAACGTTTATTCTTCATTCCTAACTAAGCGAAATCAACATTTGCCTGAATTTTGTAATCCACATTGCTCGAAAACTACAGGTACGAAGGTGAAATGTTAAGAATGAAGGTGAAATGAAGGTGAAATGTTGCATGAAGGTGATGATAATGAAGGTGAAATGTTGCAGAATTAAATTTCAGTTTTCAAAACGGACTGTAATAAGACAAAACGGCCATTTTTAAATTGAGCATGCTCACAAAGCTCCCTACAAATAGAGTGTAAAAAAACTGTGTTGTACAAAAGTTAGCAAGTAGTCCAATATTATTCTTCAGTATCCTACTCTTCTACACGGTTGTCAGAAGAACGTGGCAAAGGAAAATACCTACCATGTGAAGCTTAATATTGGACTGATTTGACTCTCTACGAATGGAGTTAGAGAGTTTCCCTTCACCCCCATGATACAAACGATAATAAAAAGCGCAAATCTGTGGAAATAGGTTTTAGTGATTTAATTTGCTACTTTGATTCCATTGTTTCTTTGTATTTGAACTTGTTTAATTTACAATTTAAATTCTAAAAACTTATTCTCTTTTGTATTAGGATTATCAAATATTGAAATTGTTTTTCCTCACACTTCCTATTTCATGATTTATTTCTGAAATTTTAATTTGAAATCTTTAACAGCTCGCATACTTCATACATGCGACGCCATTCAAAGCCCGGATTTTGCTACTAATACTTTCAGAACTAATTTTTTCAAAAAGTCCTTATTCTAGGAATAACACCAATATCTTGTTAAACTAATACTTTAACGATGGCGCAGAATCACAAAGAACTTCCATGGCAATTTCAGTATACAGTTGTCAATGCAGCAATCGAATTGTTAGTATTCAAATATAGCCATAACAATATTTTTGCATGATTTACAATTTCAAACATGTGTCGCTCGGCGAACTGCTTTTGCACACCTCAAATTTGGATAAATATTTAGATAGATTGCAAGGTTTGGAAAGGAAATAAAGAGCAAATAGTATCTTCAAGAAGGACAAGATGTTTCAATGCATCGAAATTTTATAGAATGTGGTAAATTCGATTGTTTGCCTTCAACTCTAAACTAGACGTATAGAAGCTGGTAAATATTTATTTCTTGAGCAAACAAAATGTTGAAATTTTCAAATATTTCGAAAATTTGTTAGAAGATTCGGTTTTCTTTCATGCACTTTTAGTATAAAAAATAAAAATTTCATCTTATAATAAGTGGAGATTGTTGTTCGAAACCCGAAAGTTAGCGAGCATTATTTTTCCTCTCTCATTCATTCCGGAGCCTGTACGATAAATATAAAATCCTGAAAAGAAGTTCACGCGTTGTCCTGGTTCAAAACAAGCGTCCACTGAGTATAAATACTTAAATAAGCATCCGCTGCTTAAATAATACATTTGAACACAATTTAAAATAGTTTCGATCCGAAAATTACACTAATCAAATTGCATGCACTCTTTTCAAAAATAAATATGAAACTCACAATTGACCGTATATTCAACCAGTCATAAAACAGGCGATTCCGAGCTAATCGATATGCACCGCAATATAATATATAAAGCTCCATCCGTCTGGAATTTTAGGTTTCGCGACCAAGACGTTTGCTTATAATCTTGCCATCGTGCCTCGTATGAAATTCGAGCCACATTTTTCTCTACGCAGTTTTTCGAGTTTTTAACCGTAGCTACGGAAATTTGAACCTATTCGAAATAAATAAAGAACTAATTCTAAATTTTAAAAAAAGAACGCTAATGTTCATTTATTCGGGTTCTGAAGTATTTGTATACGAAATTTCATTGTCATAGGACGCTTTGATGTCTCACTCTTCAGGCTGCACGAACACACACACACACACACACACACACAAACACACACAACCAACCTATGAATCTACCTCAATGTGGCCAGTTTTCTGCCTTCAAAACCTGTGGACACCAAATTTTATTGGTGGCAAAAATGTTATCAAAAAATTGTTTTTACGAAAAACTGTTCCTTGAATTATGTAAGGGATCTGCTATAGAGATCAGATGATTACTGATTTGGATGCATTACTGATTTCGAATACCAGAGTGAGTTAGGGAGCTAACTAAATAATTTGGAAAATATATTGTTGCGAAAGTATAAAATTCCCTCAATGGAGTCTTTTGTTTCGAAAACCAGACTGCGAAAATATCCGTACAGGCTTTCCTATGATTTTCATCTAGGTTTTCAAGATTCTGAAGACTGGAAGAGGGGTTCCAGATTTGGCGACTTCTTGACAATTCGAGAAAGACTTCGAAATAACAAATATTCTATGAGATATGATAGATTTCTAGATGTTTTTATAGAAAGTTTATAAAATAGAATTGTCACTCAGTTGGATAGAATTTTTCGTGATACGAGCTTCATTGAACTGTGATTTTTTTGTCAATGTTTTGAGAATAATAGCGCTGTTTTGTGAAATGAAATACGTCGATGTTATGAACATAGTGTCGGTTGTTTTGTGAATTGGTAGAGCATTTAAGTACTGTTTTACTACATATTGTTCCTGTTTAAGCCGTGTTTATAGATAAACGTGTTAATTATCCAAAAATTGGGACTCATTCTTATATCTTGAGCGTACACCCACGATTCCAGAGAGGATACATCGTAACAATTTCGTTCGCATTATGCCATGTCTATGGAATATTTAAGTGTGTTTTTATTCTTAATATCTAAACAATCTCTGGTCCTAAAAACCCAAAACATGGACTAAATTTTTAGGGGAGGGACTATTCCAAGGCTAGCCACAAAATTTCATGACATTTGGGACAGCCGTTCTCCCGTGATGATGAGACAAACACACACACACACACACACACATACATAGAGGCATATTTTCTATTTTATTTATACAGATTTTTGATGCTACATCTTCAACAACAAGTATTCTAAACTCTACTAACAAAAGAAACGAGCAACGGAAGATTTTTTTTCAGGTTCTTATCATTTGCCACTGACACAAACAGGAAATTAGCCTGTCATGCAAACAACTTTCTCTCATTGCATTGGCTTACTCAAACAGAAGGACAACACAAGAAAAAATATTCTTTTCATAGTATCTGGATATAGTTTGGTCTGCCTTAAGAGAAACACATTTATCCTGAGTTCGAGGCAGAGAGTTTCGTTCTAATTTCACTAATGAATATATTCGAATACAGTGGCTATTCAAAGTTCTGGTGCCTTGTTATGAGATAAATTAATAGTATTATGTTCGATATTTACCTGACACAAAAAAGCAATTGTAATTAACTCTATATACATTAAAAAAATCACTTATTTGGATTTGATTTTTTACTATGCTTTAAAGATCTGATCATATATATACAAATTATAAGTGAAACAAATCTTCTGTGTCCAACACTTAATGTAATATATAAATTTTTATATAAGTTAAATTGCGTTGAAATATTTGTGCTAAAACTTAAAGAATGTGTTTAAGTATTGTCTTATAGTTTTTAGTGTCTTATAGCTGAATTAAACTAATTAATAGCTTTATTATATATTTAAGATAAAAATAGACATAACAAACTCCATGGTATCCTTTAAGTCATCTGTAATATATTTCGCTGCTTGTGAATAAATTGAAATTAGAAACATCTGGAGATCGGCCTATGATAACTCATAATTAAAAGTGTCAATTCGTTTCTGGTTTAAACATTTAACATCCTCTCATTTTATAATAGTGTTTAAATCTATATCTTACTTGAGAGAACCTTACTTAAAAGAGGATATTTGTCTTTCTGTCCCTATGTGTTTGTCGTCTGCAGTGGAAAATCTGAACTTCGGACAGTCGCGAAATTAGGCACTGTGTTAGCTGTACAGAAATTTCTGTACACGAGACCTAGGAGAGATTTAAGAATTTAGTTTCTAGTTCGTGTTGAACTACTATTTTGAGTAATTATCACACAAATTGGTTCTATAGCGATGAAAGATATTATCACGGTTTTTGCAAGCAAAATTCGTCTGCTGTATAAACCCATTGAATTTAATTCCATACCTTAGCAACATTATATCCTTTCTTTTCAAATAAATTTGTTTGAAAAATATCGTCCGCATAATGCAATCTCTGTGATAAGTTTGTTTTTATTAATTTCTGGACAACCCCAGGTCCTAGGAACTCGAAATATGGAATAAATTTTAAATAGGGATATTCCAAAGCTCCACACAAATTTTTAAGAAATTCGGTGTAGCGTTTCTTCCGTGATTATCACACACACATACACACACACATACACACACATACATATTTTCAATTTTACTTATAAAGACTAATATTTAAGTCTGTCAAGAACGTAGAAACTCACATTCTGAAGAAATGGAGTTACAACTATTTTTAATGAGTTTTATTTTGTCTTAAATGTTCACTTAGCATAAAAAATAATCGTCTTAATCGAAAATCGACTCAGTTACGCTTTGTATAAGGTCGTTACTATAAATATGCCAAATTGTACTCTCCGCTACTTAAGGAATTTCTTGAAAGGTTTTTCACCCCTGCTGCTTATTCAGCTCCTGGTGGTGAAATCGATAATCTGGCTTTATTAGGTTTTATCTAATGTACGATAATATAAATGTACAAGAAATTTCTAGGTTACCACAGTAGTGTCTATACACACGTATGAGAGCACATACTCTTTTTACACTAAAAACATGATTTTATAGCTTTTTTTATTAAAAAAAAAGGTTTCGATTCATCTTAATATTAAAAACATGATTTTATAGCTAAAAAAGGTGTATATATGCCTTCTTTACATTTAGACCAAATATTAACAGTGAATTACTAAACTTTTTTAGTTAAAAAGCTAGACATATTAAAAGTATGATTTCACAGTGAATTGTTTAAAATAAATGCGTGAAAAAAGAGGACCTCCAAATGAATAGAAACACTCTAATATATTAAAAATGCGTATATATACCTTTTAACAGTGACCTTTTTTAGTTAAAAAGCTAGACTTATACATATTAAAAGTATGATTTCACAGTGAATTATATAAAATAAATGTGTGAAAAAAGAGGACCTGAATGGAAGCCCCCTGTTTTTAAAGGGTGGGGTTGAGACTCCCCCATATATTTAATAGAAAAACTCAAAATGTTTAACTAAATCTAAACATTTTTTATAAAATTAAAAAGAATTATAAAAATATGAAATCATTACGACTAAACAAAACATATGATAATTATAGTGGGGGTGACGCCCCCCTCCACTGAAAAATGATTAAGCTTTCTCTAATTCATATACGTATTTATCATCAATCATACCCGAATACTTAAATATAAATCTTCCTTTATTGATTTTATATATTGATTCATCAGAAAGTTTTCCATGTTTATTCGCAAGGTAATATTCTTTTTCTTCAATTTCCACATCTAACTTTACGATTACTGAATCTCCATATTTAGTATTAATTTTTCTCAATGATATCAGATCATATTCCCCAGGATATAAATCATTTAATTTAAACGTTTTGGGATAACCTCTCAGTCTACTGAACTCCTCCAATCATTAGTAAACATTTTTATAAATATAAATCCATCCATTCTTCATAATCTGTAAAACCTCTTTCTTCCATCTCTTTATTAAGTTTTTCTCTGTATTCTACATCAGACTTTGACTCTCTAAATATTTTTTCAGCTATAATATTTTTTTGTTCATTATCAAAAATTGTAATAGAAACATCAGGATCAAATCCATTTAGTACATTAATTATTCTAGTTACTTTCCCTACAAAACATTTATCATCACCCTCTTTTAGTTCATCTTTTAACACTTTTATTATTTCGTTTTTATTATCATTTTTTAAAATTTTATTAAACACAACAACTAATATCTCTCTAAATTTAATATTATGGAATTCTTCCTCCAGTAAGTGTCTTTTAATTTTTATACCTAATTCTTTAATGCATTCATCTAAATCATATGTAATTTCTGTATTTAATAATTTCATGATAGTCTCTCTCAAAGATTTTTGAATATATGTATTATGTACATTTATTATATACATTATATACATTATATACATTATTATGTAATAATCGCCTTCTTAAAATCGGGGGTAAATTTATTTTATCTCCATCATACCATACTTTACATATTCTAGGCAAAAATATTAATTCATTTAGAGATGTAATATCATTTTCTCTACAATCTAATAATACTATATTTATTAAATTTTCTATTCCTTCAAGTGAAGTTAATTTATTTTTTCTACAATCTAATTCTTTTAAATTTATTAAATTTTCTATTCCTTCAAGTGAAGTTAATTTATTTTCTCCACAATATAATTCTCCTAAATTCGTTAAATTTTCTATTCCTTCAAGTAAAGTTAATTTATTGTCTCCACAATATAGTTTTTTTAAATTTTTTATTTTTTCAAGTAAGTTATTTTATTTCCTTCGCAATATAATTCTTCTAAATTTATTAAATTTTCTATTCCTTCAAGTGAAGTTAATTTATTGTCTCCACAATATAATTTTTCTAAATTTATTAAATTTTTTATACCTTCAAGTGACGTTAATTTATTTCCTCCACAAGACAAAATTTCTAAATTTATTAAATTTTCTATTCCTTCAAGTGACGTTAATTTATATCCCTCACAATATAATTCTTTTAAATTAGTTAAATTTTCTATTTCTGACATTGATTTTTCTATTCCATAATATAACAAAAAAATAGATTTCACTTCAGCAGGATTCTCTATATTTAAGAAAGAGATAAATGTTTTTTTTATACCATTATTATATATAACATTCATTTATTTAGAAACATTATTATAAAATATTTCATTTTCATCTTTGTTAGTTAATTGTCTCAAAAGATAAACACATTCTCTCAAGACTTGTTTAACTTCACAAATCTCTTCAATAATTTTTTCTCTGTAAGGTTCTATTTCATGATGAACAAACTTTTTATTTAATTCACTCATCTGTATAGCTTGTATTTTTTCCAATAAACATTAAAAAAGTGATCAGGTAATAGATCAAATTTGTATTTAATCGAATAACAAAAATCTAATTTATGCATAAATTCTTCTATAAAATTTTCACTAAATGATTGATATCTAATTATATACAACCAATTTATATCATCTTTTAATACTCTCATGGTATCTTCTGAAAGATTTTGAAACATTGATACTTTATATAAATCTAAATGATCAGAAAATTTTATGATAAATTCGTTACTTAAAGTTTGATAATGAGAAATGTTTTCCCAATCTACTTTATCTTTACATTTTTCTATAAAATCTTCTGATAATTTTTGATATCTAGAAATTTTAGGCCAATCATCAGGTTGAGCAAATTCTTCAATAAAAGAAAGACAGTGATGAATATTGAAAAATTAAATCCATATTTACATGATCTTTAAGATTTCTAATTACATCTTCAGATAAATTATTTCTGGAAAATGCATTCCAATCAATATCCATTTATTGGTGAACGTATTTTAGAAAGGGATTTTTTCAATATGCATATACGGTTTTAAAGTGCTTGATTTACCATGGGTTTTTATCCATAATGTGATGATATCATCACGTTTTCCATAAGCAAAACAGGTTAATATATCTGTATGACCTTCTAAAATTTCCTTACCATTGATTTCTAGTGATATATTTAGATCTTGACTTTTATCATATATATATTTACTTTCTACATATATAACTAAATATATGGAAATTTTCATATACATATCTGTAGTTAATCGCATCTCTTGATCCAGTAATTTAGAACTCATCATATTGAAATCTGCTTTTTGAAATCCAAAATGGTTAACAGTTTGAAAATCATCTTCTATGGTAATCCAGATATCTCTATTGTCTAAACATATTTTATTGACAGCATCATTATCATTTTCAGGTTCTGAAACATTCGTAATTATTTTATTTTTTGCATCAAATTTATCATTCTGTAATATTAACGAATTTTTTTCAAAATATCTTTTATTCACAACATTTTTATCATCTTTAGGATCTGCTACATTTCCTATTCTTTTTCCCTTTGCATCGTAAGGTTTTCCTTCTGAAGAATGTAAAGTTGTTTCATCTAATTCTTTTATTCTCTTATCTGTTTCTTCAGTAAAGGATAAAAAATCCTTATCATATTTAGTTTCTATAAGATCTCTCAATTCAAAATGATTATTCTCTATTTCATTCAAAACGAAACTTTTAGTGGTTAAATATAAATCATCTATAAGATTTTCACAATTTTTTAAAATTCTATTTTCCATATCATAATTTCCATCATCCATTAATTTAAAACCTATACCAGGAGGTCCAATAGGCCCTTCTTTCATTTGATCATCATAAGGTGGATAATAAGCACTCATTTATTATAGCATTAATTTTATGATTTTAAACTCTTAACCATTGTTATAGTTTTATTTTTCAAATTTATAAAACATCTCTTTCTTTCTTTAAAAATAATATAAAACTTATATTCTTTTTGAGCATTCATTAATCTCTCCAAATTAAATTCAATATCTAAATTATTTAAATCGGTATAGTTTTCATGATTTGATAAGTCAAAATAAAAAATAGTATACATTTCTCCAAAATTCTTCTTATTTATCAAACATCCTGTTTCTGTATTAATATAATTTAATCCTGCATGTAAAAGAGCTTCATACACTCTATTATAATCTTTATTGCTAAAATTCGTTTTGTAACGCATAAGAGGAATTTGTTTATTATTAATCATCAACCAGCATTCAGTCATATCTATATTATCAAATATCATGTTAATTTTTTTCATAATTACCATCCCTTTCAACGTACTGAGGAATAACATAGACACCTAAAACTTCATCTGAGGCTGTAGTTGCTGTGACAGATCCACTATCGCTTTTATAGGGACCTACCATCTTAAATCTATATCGATCCCAATTTACCTCTATATCTTTATCAGATAAAAATGATTCCATAAACACGCTTTCTGCAGAATTTTTAAATTCTATATAAGGTAAATGCAAGGTTAAACCATCAACTACTTCCTTATAATTAACATTTCCTATATCAGTATATATAATATTCTTATTTTCATTTCTTTGAATATCTATTTTCACTTCAAAACCAGAAATAACCTTTTCATATTCTCTAAAGAAATCGATTATATCTTTTAAAGGTGTCCATATTTTAATGACATTGCTATCTTTCGTTAGTTCCCATCTCTTTGCGAATCTTTTGTTATAATCTTTATTCATTTTCAAATTATTAAAAAAATCTGTTATTTTAGTAGTATCTTGTAAAGTACCCTCATATTTTAACTCTTTTCGGTCAGTTGAATCAGATGTATCTAGATAAAAAAATTCATCTTGAGCTTGTCATGTTGTATAATCAGGAGTATGAGTTAATCTTAAAGCATGATTCATGATTGAAAAATTGGACTGTGTATTTGATTCAATTTCGGTATCCCCTATATGTACTTTTAAAGTTTTGATAAAACCTCGGCCATTTACCAGACTCACATTTTCGTTTCCAATGGATGATTTATCATTTTTTGTAATTTTTAATTTTTGTTCAAGATATCTTCTAGAATATAAAATTTTTGCTGTAGTATCATTAATATTAAAAACATAGGTGGCATTCTCATCTGAACTATGTTCTTTTCGGTGAATTTCTCTTAATTCATAACTTTTAATTTGATCATTATAATAATAATTAGTATCACTCAAATCATATATCTTTTGCATTTATTTATAAGGAATTTTTAAACCGCCTCCTTTCTTTTTCATTGAAAATATCTCATTTAATTTATTCCGTGATTCAATAATAGGTAAAGTTTTCAATAAAACCTTTAAAAATCCTTGTATTTTTTTACTTTTTCTATATAATCTATGTTTATTCATTTATTTATGAAGAAAAAATAAGTACAAAATTAAATTCTACAGCTCCTTTATTTAAATCAATTAATTAACCTTTTTGATTAGTAATCCTCATTTTTATTCTTTCAACAGGATCCGTTTTAACAGGATAATATATCCAATTATTAAATTATTTTGAAATTACACTACCTGGAGGGTTTTTATTAGTGAAAGAATATATGACATCTGAATTATATTGATTTATTAAAGATCCTTTTACAACATCACAGTGAATATAAATATTATTATTTCCATTGGATATATCAGCTATATGTTCACCTTCAACCTCTGTTTCTTCATCTTAACTTCCATATGTCGGTTTTAAAAAGCCTATAATTTTATGAAAGTTACATTTTGTAAAATCAATTACCCAACATTTTTTCAGTTTAATAGATATTCTTCGTCTTGCTTCAATAATACCAAATTTCATAGGTGGATCCTCAACGAATATTTTTATCATATTCTTATTTCAACCTCTTATAGTATAATTACCATTTGAGATAACAATTGTTATATCTGTGCCTAAGTTATATATTCTAAATATGTTATTTCCATAATTCTCACTTATATTAAACCATGAAACTTCCATAGAAAATGACTGTAAAGCTAATTTTTTAATTTAAGAGGTGTAATAAAATTTACAGTAAATTCCTCTGATTTCTCATGACCTTCAGATTTTAATATTATCATTTATACAGAACAAAATTTTCATTATAGTCACTAGGTTTTTGTGTAGGAAATGATTTGAGAACATTTTTAAGTGATATACCTTTATTCCTTTCTCTTATATATTTCATACAAAATAAACCACATTTCATAGATGTAAGTTTCTGTAAAGAACTATCATTATGACCTATTTTTGTTTTTTTAATCGATGTAACAAGAAATGATTTAATATTTTTAGGAATATAGTCTTTCTTCATATTGTCATATTCATCAAACGGATCAAAATATTCCACATATTTATATTTAGGATCGTTATAATAAAAAACCCAATGAGTTCCAGGACCTGTCGATACATCGAAATTAATGATTCCATTTTCAAATTTTCCTATTGTTTTAGGTAATAAATCAGAGGTAAATACACCTCTAAATCCTTTTTCATTTTTAATATTTTCTTCAATCATTTTGTTACTAATTCCCATGGTTGATATATCCCCTTTCCACGTTTTTTTTCCAGATCCTTTCATCTTTTTTTGTACAGTTGAACTAGCTAATCCAGATAAAGCACCTGTTGCTAATGCTGGAACTGCAAATTTAGCAGCGGTTATTAAAGAGGGTATAAGTGCTGCTAGAAATGGTAAAAATCCTCCATTTTTATCTAATTGAGTTTTACTGATTGTAATTCTTTTTCCATCATTAATATGATTAATTTGAGTTTTAGTTAAATACATCTCATGATTAGGAGTTTTAGATTTATCTATTTGTAATGTTAGTTCTTCTTTATTTCTAAAACCTGATTTAAGTTTATTTTTCTGACCTTCACTTAAATAAACTTTATTTTTTATCATTTATTATAGGAGAAATTGTTTATAATATCGTTGTACATCATTGTAAGTCATTTCTCCATTTTTTAATAATATATCTAACAATAAAACTACTTGATTATAAAATTTCTTTGATTTACTTCCATTACATATTTTTTCTGTTAGATTTGATAATACATCCTTTTTATCTATACCTTCACCAAACCAAGGTTTAGCCTCATTCATGAGATGTAAGACGTGGATCTATTTTTTCATCATTTCCATTTTATAATCTGATTCCTTAATTTTTTCTAGATCACTTTCAGCTTTAGAATAGTTATAATTTTTAGTATTAGTTCCTTTCATTCTTTTATATGTATCTCGCTTTTCTTTAGCTATTGCTATTATTTCATCAAGATCTTTTTTAGATTTATTTATAAGATCAGTAGATAATTCTAAATTTTCCCTTTTGATAAACGGTATATCCATAAATTTATCACTGTAAAATGTAATTTTTCCTTCTGCTCTATCCATCAATTGTTTAACATCTGATGTATAATCAAGAGGTGGAAATGAAATATTTTCTACAGCATTTTGAATACATTTTACAACCGCTTTATTTGATTTTTCATATTTTTCAATTTCTTGAGTGACTGGTTTATGAAATTCCTCTAAGGTTTTTTGAATACCTAATTTTTCTTTTAGTTGATCTTCACTATTCTTTCTTATTCCTTTTTCTAATTTTACTAATTTAATTGAATCTTTTATTTGCTTTATAAACTTGTGTTTTCGTTCCTTTTCTAATTTGTTCATTTATATAATATTGATTTTTACAGCGAGTAGATTATTTTTACAGCGAGTAAATTATTTTTACTGTTATATAAATATTAAAAATTAATGATTACACGGAACCAGATGAGTTACCTGATCCTAATCAACATCCTTTGTTATCTAAACATCCATTTAGATTGCTTATAACAGGGCCTTCAGGTTCAGGTAAAACAAATTTACTGTTAAATATGATTTATGATTTTTTAAATTTTGATGCACTATATATATGCGCAAAAGATTTATACGAACCTAAATATTCTAAATTACAAGAAATATATACATTGTTTGAAGATATTGAAAGAGAAGATATTTTGAAATGTAAGAAGAATAAGAAAACATTATTAGAATTATATGATAAATACAAAAAATAAGTATTCTTTTCTTCAGATGATTTTATTACAGTAGATGATTTAAATCCTACATTAAAGAATTTAGTTATTTTCGATGATTGTGTGACTGAGAAAGATCAAAAAACCATTCAAGAATTATTTATCAGAGGTAGAAAGAAAAACGCATCTATTATTAATTTATCACAGTCATATTATTCAACACCTATCAATATAAGAAAGAACTGTAATTACTTTATATTTTTCAATCTACAACCAAAAGAAATTCAACAGATTATAAGAGAGATAGATGGTAAATTAAGTACTGAAGATTTCAAACAAATATATAATAAAAGTGTTCAAAAACAATACGATTTTTTTATGTTAGATTTAGTGAATCCAAAAATAAGATACAGAAAAATATTTGATCCTATATAAATGAAATGGAAGAATATTTAGAAAAAAGATTGTATGTTTACAGAAAGAGTAGAAATTTGTATCAAAAGATAAGTATTTCATTATCAGTAAGTAAGGTCATTCTAAGTGGAACGGGTTTATCAGCAATAGCGTTTCTTCCGCTTGCTTTTTTAAGTTTATCGGTTGGAATAGTAGAAGCTATTGATCTTGCATTAAAAATAGCAGAAAGGAAAGAAGAATATAGACAATGTTATAATTTTTATAAAGAACTCATTAATTCGTTTAAAGCTAAGGATATGACTTTATATGCGAGAAAAGGATTTCATAAAAAGTTTAAAATTTACTCCAGTTGAAAAATATGTAAAACAAATGCAATTGAATGGATATAAATTTATTCATCCTAAGTAAATGAAAGGTGGTGATATTGTTGGATGGTTACAAGATAAAATAAATCCTCCAGAAATGCATTTACCAGGATATCAATATTGTGGTCCATTTACAAAATTAGAAAAAAGATTAAAAAGAGGTGATCCTGGAATAAATAAAGTTGATAAAGCATGTAAAAAACATGATATTGCATATAATAAAACAAAAGATACAAAAAAGAGACATGTTGCTGATCAAGAATTAATAGATGATTTAAATGCAATACAAGATCCAACATTTCGAGAAAGATTAGATAGAGGAATTATTAAACCTATTATTAAAGCTAAAAAAACTTTTGGGTTAGGAATATCTCCTAATATGTATTGTGTCAAGTGTAAAAAGAAAACCGAAACTAAAAATTATTATGAAACTACTTCTAAAAATAATAAACCAGTTGGTAAAGGTATTTGTACAATTTGTGGAAGTAAAAGGAATACTTTTTTAGGAATTTAAAAGAGACATATTATAATCCAGAAACAGGTTATTGTGGTATTCAAGAATTGAAAAGAAAAACAGGATTACCTAATGTTGAGTAATTTTTACATGAACAAGATGTATATACTAGATATAAACTTGTCATTCGTAAATTTAAAAGAAGGAGAGTTTATGTTCCAAACAGTAATAATCAATTTGACGCTGATTTGTAATTTATAAAAAATTATAGCAAATATAACGATGGGACTAATTATTTGTTAACAGTTATAGATGCTTTTAATAAATATACTTGGGCTTTCCCAATAAAAATAAATACATCTGATGAGGTAGTACAAGGTTTCAAACAAGTTTTTAAAGAAAGAAAGCCAAAATTCATTTTGACAGATGAAGGTACTGAATTTACAGGAAAAGTTACACAAAAATTATTCAAAGATAATAATATACATTGGCTTACGACTTATAATAAGGAAATAAAATCTGCAATAGCTGAGAGATTTAATAGAAGTATAAGAGAAAAAATTATAAAATATATGCACGCTAACAATACTAAAAGATATATTGATGTATTACCCAAATTACTTAAAAATTATAACAATTCATATCATAGATCTATTTAAATGACACCCATTGAGGCTAGTCGAGACGATAATGAATCTCTAGTTTATAAAAATTTATATACTAAAAAGATCATGAAAAAACCTAAATTTAAGATAAGGGATAGTGTTAGAATATCAACAATTAAAGAAACATTGAGGAAAGTAGATGATTCTACATTTACGGAGGAAATTTTTATAGTATCTGAAGTATTAAAAACAGATCCTATTACTTATCGTTTAAAAGATTTAAACAATAAAGAAATTGAAGGAACTTTTTATGAAAATGAAATGGTAAAATATAATAAAAACGATGATGTATATAAAATTGAAAAAATCATAAAAAAGAAAGGAAATAAATATTTTGTAAAATGGTTAGGATATCCAGCTGAATTTAATAGTTGGACATCTGATTTATACAATGTTTAAAGATAGATGGTATAATAAAAGTGATCCTTGGGAAACTAATCATTAATATGATGATTTAACGGGGTGGGATCTATCACCCCCCGATAAATATGAATAAAACTGTTATTAATACGTAGTAAATAAATGAATGTTAACTTTTTTGACGGTGTTGAAATGGTTGAATCGATTGATATTTCAGATAATGAAGTTTCAGATAATGAAGTATCGCATAACTTAAAGATGAAATGAATCTATGATTCTTCAGAAGAAGAAGAATATTTTTATGTTATAGACTATGAGAGTTTAAAACAAAGATATAAAAGTAGAATTAGTTACTTTAATCGAATAAAAAGGAGGTATAATATTACTCAAGAAGTTGAGGATATGTTTTTAAAATTTTTAGATTTTATGTATTATGAGATATCAGTTAATTATTATTATTTTATGAAAAAGATTTGTAATTTTTTTAATATTGAAAATAATATAAAGGTTCAAAGACTTTGTTAGAAAGTCAAAAAGAAATATGAAAAAATATGGAATGCCTTTAAAAAAATGTTTCCTAATAAATGGATGTGACAAGAATATGCACACACTGTAAGATTATAAAACCAATAGATGATTTCTATAAACATCGTAATTATGGTAAATTTAATCGTGACAGTGTTTGTAAAATTTGTAAATCTATGATTAGTTATACGAAATATAATTGTGAATGTGGAAAACAGTATACATATCTTCTTAAACAAAGACATTTGAGAAGTAATTATCATATCAAGCGAGTTGTGAAAAGTATTTTAAAAAATGTTTCCTAATAAATGGACATGTTACTGAGAGCAAAGACTATTAATAAACTTAGAAATGTAGTAAAACTATTGAATATTAAACAACCTAAAGGTTGTAAGAAGGATAATTTAATTAGATTATTAATTAAATATATCAGAAAAACAGTGAATATAAACCTGTTTTAGTAGAATTATTAAATTTAGATATATCAAAATACTTAGAAAAAAAAATATTTATTGATAAACCTGAAAAACGTAAAAAAATTAAAAAGATTTTTGATTCTTTTAGTTTAAGATTTCATAAAAATAGTAATGATTTTAAATCTGTAATTTTCTTTCCTGAAGAAAAGTTACTAGAAGAAAATCTTTTAAAGTTATTTACAGAAGATAGAAGATGTCGTATATGCGGTAAATATTACGAAACTGAAGATGAAGAAAAACATCTAAAGAAAGACTTAATGATTAAAAGATCAAAACAAAAGAGAAAATGTATTATTTGCGGTATATATTATAAACATTTAGAAAATCACATATGAAGTCGAAAACATAAAAAAGCATTATTAAATTATGAAGGTAATGTAGAAATTAAGGAATATGAAACTGCTTATATATATAGATTAAGATCATATAGAACTAATAATTGTAATAATATTAAAATCCCTCTAGAATTTTTAGAAGAGAAAATAAAGGTTATAATAAAAAAATAAAGCAAATTTTGGAATAATTTAATGGTATAAAGGTAATTTTTAAATTGTTTTGTTTGTATAAATTGAATGAAGAAATTCAAGAATTTACATTCAAAACTGAGAATCAAATTATATTAAAATCTACTGATTTACATACTTTTTATGATTATGTTATTGACAACTTAAAAAATGAATCTTATGATTTTATATCAAAAGGATCTGGTTGGAGTCTTGAAGAAATTAAATTTTTGGAATTGAGAATAAATAAGTATCAACCCTTGAGAGGATCAAGTTATATTGATTTACCTGAAAACATTAAATCTAAACAAGCTATAATAAATGTAAAAAATAAAGATAATAAATGTTTTATGTGGTCTATATTATCAGCAATTCATCCTGTAAAAAAAGATCCTCAAATAGTGTCAAAATATGAACAATATAAAGATGAATTAAATGGTAAAGGAATTGATTTTCCTGTTTCATTAGACAATATTAAAAAATTTGAAAAACTAAATGATATATCTGTAAATGTTTATAGATATGATGGTTCAATTTATCCACTTAGAATAACTAACAATAAATTAGAAAAACATGTAAATTTATTTTATATGAAAGATGAAAAAAATGATCATTATTGTGGGATTAAAAATATGAATAGTTTGATCAGATCACAAATTACTAATAATCATAAATTTTTATGTGATAGATGTTTAAATCATTTTTATTCTGAGAAAAGATTAAAGATACATGAGGAATACTGTAAAGAGAAAGAAGCTGTCACAATTAATATGCCAAAAAAAGATGAAGTTACTCAATTTAAAAATCATGAAAGAAAAATGAGAGTACCATATACTATATATGCTGATTTTGAATCTCGCTTACCAAAAATTGATACATGTGAGCAAGATCAAACTAAGTCATATATTGTGAAATATCAAAAACATGTAGCAGATGCATTTTGTTATTATATCAAATATGAAAATGAATACTTGAAACCTCCTGTTGTTTATAGAGGACCTGATACAATCAAAAAGTTTGTATCTATGTTAAAAGAGGATACTCTTAAAATTGAAAAAATTATAAAAGAAAAAACTAAAAAATATGAAAGTATCAAATCAATGATAGAGTTCGATGAAAATAATTATAAAAGAACTAATATTTGTCATATATGTGAAAAACAAATCTTAAAGGATGAAAAAGTAATTGATCATTGTCATATAACTGGAAAATATAGGGGTCCTGCTCATAATGTTTGTAATTTAAATTATCAAATTCCAAAATTTATTCCAGTAAAAATCCATAATTTAACTGGTTATGATTCTCATTTGTTTATAAAAGAACTTGGATTTGATAAATCAAAAATAGATGCTATACCTAATACTGAAGAAAGATATATATCTTTCAGCAAAAAAATAGGAGGTATGAAATTGAGATTTATTGATTCATTTAAATTTATGTCTTGCAGTTTAGATAATTTATCAAAAAACTTGAGACCAGAGAATGAAATAAATAGATGTCCTCCAAAAATACGGAAAATTAAATATATTAAATACCTAAAATCAAAATTTAGAGAGACATCATTACATTTTCCTGATGATAAATTTGATCTCATTACAAGAAAAGGTGTATATCCTTATAATTATATGGTTTCTAGAGATAAATACAAAGAAACAGAATTACCTTCAAAAGATAAATTTTATAATAAATTGAATGAATGTAAAATAATTGATGAAGAATATAAACATGCTCAACGTGTTTGGAAAGAATTTAATATAAAAAATTTAGGTGAATATACAGATTTATATTTTAAAACAGATGTATTAATTTTAACAGATGTATTTGAAAATTTTAGAGATGTTTCTTTAAAAACTTATAAATTAGATCCAGATTGGTATTTTACTGCTCTGGTTTATCTTGGGATGCAATGTTAAAAATAACAAATGTTAAATTAGATTTATTAAATAATTATGATATGATTCTCATGATAGAAAAGGGTTTAAGAGGAGGTGTTTCACAATGTTGTAATAGATATGGAAAAGCAAATAATAAATATATGAAAAATTATGATAATAGTGAAGAATCCAATTATTTAATGTATTTAGATGCTAATAATTTATATGGATGGGCTATGAGTCAATATTTACCATATGGAGAATTTAAATGGTGTAATCGTGATGAAATAAATTATGTTAAACGTGAAGTATATAACCATAAAATAAAAGATGATTCAGAGAATGGATATATATTTGAAATTAGTTGAAGATATCCAAAAGAGTTACATGATTATCATTCAGATTTACCATTATGTCCTGAAAATAGAATTCCTGAAAATTCGAAACAAGGTAAGTTATTACCAACTTTATACTATAAAGAGAAATATGTAGTTCATTGTAGAAGTTTAAAACAATATTTGAAAATGGGTTTAAAGGCTGTAAGAGTACATAGAGTATTACAATTTAAACAATCGAATTGGTTGAAAAAATATATAGATTTAAACACTGAAATGAGAAAGAAAGCTGCTAATGATTTTGAGAAAGATTTTTATGAATTGATGAATAATTCAGTATTTGGAAAAACTATGGAAAATATAAGAAAACGATTCGATGTAAGATTATGTTGTAATTATGATCAAGTTAAAACATTAATTGCTAAACCTAATTTCAAATGTAGAACTATTTTTGAGGAAAATTTGGTAGCTGTTCTCATGAAAAAAACAAAACTATATTTTAATGAACCGATTTATGTTGGAATGAGTATATTAGATTTATCTAAACATTTAATGTATGATTTTCATTATAATGTTATGAAACCGAGATATAAGGATAATATTAAGTTATTATAAATGGATACAGATAGTTTTATATATGATATTATAACAGATGACTTTTATGAAGATATGAAGTCTATGATTGATTATTTCGATACATCTGATTATCAAGTAAATAATCTATATAATATGCCTAGATGTAACAAAAAAGTATTAGGTAAAATGAAAGATGAAAATAGCGGTGTGATTATGGAAGTATTTGTAGGTTTAATAAGTAAAATGTATTCAATAAGATTAGAAAAACAGAATGTTGAAGAATATAATAATAATGAAGAAGATAAAGAAAACCATAAAAAATTTGAGACTAAGAAGTCTAAAGGAACTAAGACTAGTACCGTTAAAAACAGAATATCATTTGAAGATTATAAAGACAGTTTATTAAATAAAAAAGATCAATATAGAACACAGAATTTAATTAGAAGTAAGAAACATGAATTGTATTCAATTCAAGTGAACAAGATAGCTTTATCAGCAAAAGATGATAAAAGATTTATATTTGAAGATGGTATGAATACTAGAGCTTTAAGACATTATAAAAATGTTAATTCTATATAAATGGATGAGTGCTTAGGTGGAGCTATAAATTTTACAAATTCTGAAGACTATTTGACTTATCTTCGTAAGATAAATATGATCATACTAAAAAACTATTATCAGAAAGATTTCAAAGGATTAGAAGTTTTATATGTTATTTCAAAGAACTTATTCTATTATGATTAGCAGGGTGGATTCATATTTATAAAAATGTTTACTAATAAATGGAAGAGTTCAGTAGACTGAGAGGTTATCCCAAAACGTTTAAATTAAAAGATTTATATCCTGGGGAATATGATCTGATATCATTGAGAAAAATTAATACTAAATATGGAGATTCAGTAATCGTAAAGTTATATGTGGAATTTGAAGAAAAAGAGTATTACCTTGCGAATAAACATGGAAAACTTTCTGATGAATCAATATATAAAATCAATAACGGAAGATATATATTTAAGTATTCGGGTATGATTGATGATAAATACGTATATGAATTAGAGAAAGCTTAATCATTTTTCAGTGGGGGCGTCACCCCCCACTGTAATTATCATATGTTTTGTATATTCATAATGATTTCATATTTTTATAATTCTTTTTAGTTTTATAAAAAATGTTCAGATTTAGTTAAACATTTTGTGTTTTTCTATTAAATATATGGGGGGGGGGTCTCAACCCCAAAAAACAGGGGCTTCCATTCAGGTCCTCTTTTTTCACGCATTTATTTTATATAATTCACTGTGAAATCATACTTTTAATATGTATAAGTCGAGCTTTTTAACTAAAAAGTTCAATGCTAAAAGGTATATATACACATTTTTAATATATTAGAGGACTTCCATTCATTTGGAGGTCCTCCTTTTTCACGCATTTATTTTAAATAATTCACTGTGAAATCATACTTTTAATAAGTCTAGCTTTTTAACTAAAAAAGTTCAGTAATTCACTGTTAATATTTGGTCTAAATGTAAAGAAGGTATATATACCTTTTTTAGCTATAAAATCATGTTTTTAATATTAAGAGGGATAGAGATTTTTTTTTAATAAAAAAAGATAAAATAAGCTATAAAATCATGTTTTTAGTGTAAAAAGAATATGTGCGCTCATACGTGTGTATAGACACTACTTACCACAAGAGGTAGGGGGTCTATAAAACTTTAAAAAGAAATCCTTTCCAATTTGGCGGTATTTGCGTCAATTTGACAACATTTAATTGTCGCCAGGTTGGCGACATACCGCCAAATTAATCGTCAAATTGTTTGCCAAACATATTGCCGGAGAAATGGGTTATTCTTACAATAGATTCTTGTATTCTTTCCAATATATTGAATTTTCATCGATTTGATTGCATTTTCATAAATTTGGCGATATTTTGATCAATTTGGAGACATTTTAAAAAGTCACCAAATAAGACAGATATAGAAACATCTTTACAAAGCTACCCCCTTTCAAAACACAAATTAATTTAATTGATTTGGCGACATATTCGTAAATTACGCAACTTTTAAAAAATTCACCAAATTGGCCATATCCCGCCAAATTTGTGTCCAAGATTTTCGCCAAACTTTACAGAGCTGGACGTACGAACGAACGGACACAAGGAGAAAAGGTTTATTCTTATAGAGAATTCACGTGTTTAAGAACAAAAGTACTCAAAACTAAATTAACAAAAAAATAAAACAAATGATAATCGAAAGATTTTTCGCGTTTTATATCATTTACCACTGTCACACGCAGTATATAAAAGTATAATGCAGACAATCTTCGGTCTCTGCATTTACTAACTCTAACAAAGGGACAACAAAAGAAAAACTATTCTTTCCATGCTATGTAGATACAGTTAGATATGTTCTAGACAAACATAATTGTCTGCTTCGAGTACAGAATAAATAACTCCATTCTACTCTAATGAATTTATAGAAGTGGTTATTCATGATGGCTTTTCAACGGATAAAATACATAAAATTATGCTCGATTTTTCTGGTCTTAAAGAACAAATGGAATTAGCTCTATTATATGCATTAGAATATTCACAATTAATTAATTAAAGTTGCATTTTTGCTAGGTTTTAAAACGATAATCGCGTATATATAAATTAGAAGTTAAAAAATAAATCCGCTCTGGGCAAGACTTAATGTAATTTAGAAGTTTGTAAATAAGCTTATCATAAGTTTGTTGCAAAAACTTTTTGGGCAAAAAAAATTCAACATACTTTTGTTTTATATCTTGATTAAAGCTATTATCCTTATTATAGTTATCGAATAAAATAAGAATATCGAACCCCGTGGAATTTCTTATTTCATTCAATAAGGTATTAAATTTCCTGTGGATAATTTAAAATGTTTAAGATATGGAGAATGACCTATAATAATTCATAGACAAATGTGTAAATTTCTTTCATGTTTAAAGTATTTAACATCCTCTTATTTTATAATAGTGACTAAATTGATATTTCTTATATAATTTCTCTTCTACTTTTGATGAAAATTGTTGGGCTTTGAAAGGCGGCAAATGACGGAACGATTGACATCTAGGGCTCGGGCTACTGTCAACTGTCGCTGGTCCTCTTTTAGACGACCCATTACACCCCACCACCTGGCGTAACTCAGGTGATGTCATTTACTCATTTTACAGAATTTGGACATTTCCATTTTTCTTCTGGAATAAGTAACGCAGAGATACAGGCTCTTCAAAAAACAGGTCGTCTTTATACCCAAGTAGCAATTCAATATTGGCCCACTATTGGTTTTTTATTGACTCCAATATTGGACCGATATGAAAAAGTGGACATTTTGACGGAATTGTCCCAATATTGGCTTAAAATATTGGGACAATATTGTGCCAATGTTCCCAATGTAACACCAATATTGGCGTAATTTTGTAATGAAAATATTAGCCAATATTGGAGGCATAGAAATATTTCCAATATAATGCCAAGATATGCAATATTGGTCCAATACTGGACCTATATTAAATGCTACTAGGGACCTTGTTATAAATGTTTCTTGTTATAAATGCTGGTGTGCAAACTTTTTTCTGCGGGTTAGCACGCAAAAGCCTATCATGTATGCAAATTTTGTGGCTACGCGTTGTTTTTGTCACCAAATACGCAAGTTTTTCCAGCTGTTGCTTAACTTTTGAACATGGGTGTACGATTTCTGTACAATTGTCAAATGTTGTTTCAATTATATCTCACTACCAGTCAGATTGGTACGAACATCTTATGTGATGGTGGTGGGGGGGGGGGAGAGGGAGGTAAGGTGAGTAAATTATGAGCTATCCTAATGCCAGACTAATTTAAGTACAAATAAGGAAACAAAAGGTTTTGTTTACGACATGGCCCATCCCTCAAAATCTGAAACGAATAACTAAACTTAACTACATAAATTAATGCATTTTTATTATGAAATTTTATTAAAATATTTATATATTTATATATCATACCACGCTACAAATAACCGTTTTCAAGATATTCCCATCTTCTGGAACTCAGGCTAATTAGTGTCGTTTAAAAATACCCTGAATCGTTTCATAAAATTAAATTTATTTTAACACGGGAAATTCGGATTGTTGTAATGTAATGTGAAGCAATTATCGATTTTCTGTGGTATATTTTGTGGAGATAAAATTAAATTCAATCCAATTAAATAGGAAAAAAACGTTATTTAACAACGACAGTCATGCCCTGCTCACGTAATATATATTTTTTTTGCTTGCAATGCTCATAAAACTTTAATAAAAATTCTAATTTATGAATTATTTGTTAACTTCGTATGTTATATTTTACTGCTTAGTCAACAGTGAAAAGTCTTTCGCAGAAAAGAAATTGCATTTTCTTCGATCCCTGTGGGATTTCCAATGAAGGAATTCTGTACTTATCCTATGTCACAGTAGAAAAGATAAAAACAATGGCTTTTACCAAAATTCCGTTAGACGAACATTAAACAGAGTTCTTGCAGCTCATGAATGTTGAAAAGCCCATTTTTGCAGCCTAAACGACGTAGAAAACCACAAGACAATTGCTTTGCGAAGGAAAAGTACTTTTAAAAAACATATTTAGTTTTCTGGTTCACTTGATATGTTTACATACCAAATCTTAACTTATTTTCCAGTCATTGAATAGTTTATACTGTCTTGTGTTTGGATTTTATTAACACTTTACAACAAAGTTGAAAAGTGTTTATGACTTTGTTCATTCTGTCTGTCTGTCTGTCTGTCCGTTCGTTAGCACGATAACTGCCGTAAAAATGACTTAATCAAAATGAAATTTTAGTATATTGTTCAGACGGTCTGTAGGACCTATGGGAATATAAATGAATAATATCACCCAATTAGTTTTGGATTCAACCCTTGTCGAAAAAATGAAATACATTGAGCCCTATGGGACCTAATTTTTCAAACATTTTTTAAGCGGATTTAAAATTCACAAATTGCTTCGAAAATTTTAGGTAATTTTAAATTGTTCCATAAAATATATAAAAAAAATTCAGCGAAATATATTCAGTAGTTTTTTAAATAAAAATTAAAATAATAATTTCACTTCTTACATGAAACGATCACGTGAAAATGATATGAAACGATCACATGATCCACTTCAAAATGATATATGGCATCCATCTTGTTTCAAAATCGTGATTTTTTAAGTTCTTTTTAATTCATATTCAGTGTTGTATCCGTCCTAAAACTACTTTATTTTTGCTTAAATTCTGTGCATCTACATACTGAATCAACGCAATTATAATATATTTGAGTTTAAATGCTCATCCAAATTTGATTATGTCTACAACGAAGCCTATTTTTCACTTCTGTAAAATGTAAACAGCAAAATATATAGAATGAGTTGTATTAGAATTGCTGTATTTCTTTAACACAAAATAATTTAGTCCATGGAGTCGGCATGGCTGATATGAATGAAATATTAATTGATTTTATAAAGAGAAGGACGATTTTTTTCGATGAAGTTTAAAGCATAGAGTTTAATTACTTGTAGCTCCATGGTCTTAATTTTCATATAAAATAAATTATTATAGTATTGTGATGAATGAAATGAATGGGAGAAAGTGATGATTGAAATCCTGTTTTTATAGAGAGATCCAGGCGTGTTATTTTTTCTATGACGTCATTTGAATTAATTTCAGTTGTTTTCGATGAAGTTTTCAAATATAATAAATTATC
>OX578153.1:100695114-100847614 GCA_951213105.1 Amaurobius ferox | reverse complement strand
TTGTAATTTTTGACAATCAAACGAGAAAAACTGTCTCCATAACTGTAGGATGTACCGTTCTCGAGATACTTATTCAAGTGGCTATATAAAATGGAGATGCATTAATAATGCAAGCGGGATATAACATCAGAAAAATATCCATATTATTTTGAGCATTTAAACTCAATTTTATGCATCAGGAAAAAAGAAAATAAGAAAATGAATTTGAATCTATAAGAAAGTAATATGCAACCCACATTAGATTTTTTTTTTACATGTAAGAAACTATTTTGAATATACAAACTTCTTTTATTTACCTAATTAAACTCTTAACCAACGAAACTCCTGGCAATTGTTCAAGGTAGTTTTTTTCTCAAAGAAACTATCTTCAAGTTCCACAATTTATAAAGCAAGAAACTTATCACAACAATATAAAGACTTCATTTAAAGGATAGATAAATTACAAGAATGTTTTGAAAAATGAAAATCTCCTGAGATTCTGACAGTCTGCTGTAGTAACTTCAATTTTTTATAATCTTTAATGAAAAATCCTCTTTATGCAGACAAAAGTCGAATGGAGTTTTGTCAGTTAACTTTAAAAGGGTTTTTCTAAGTATACTTATACTCGTCACGAGTCGCAAGAAATTTGTCGAAAGTTTTGAAGTAAGAAAATACAGTTTTGCTTTGGATTGCTACAATATTTGTTTTTGTATTTTGAAGCATACATTTATACTCATTTTTATGTTTGATCCTATAAAAAAAAACCGTTCATATGAAGGATTTGCTAAATCTGTGTCGGGTGTACTGTGCCTGGTGTTTTTTTATAATCCAGTTGAAAAAACCACTTTGACCGGTATTTAATATGGACATATCTTTGAACATACATCTGAATCGGCTTGTATGTATAATTTTTAAAATAATCGTACCAAATTTCATTTGAATTGCTTATCTTTTTTCAAACGATATGCAACCTTTAGACGCAGACTGGCATTCAGACAGGTAAAAAATTATTAATTCGAAATTAAGAATGATGGAAACGTGTAAGTCAATGAAAATCGATTCAGATTGATACCAAAATACTTTCCCTTTACATATACTATATTGTGTGGGTGAAGTGGCAAGTAACAAAGCATATAATGCATCCAACACAGTTGATGCAAACATATGATGCATCCACACTTACCCTGCAGATAAAGGCATTTTGACTTGGGGGGTAAACAAAATCATAAATTACAGTTTTCTTTTTATAAAATATCACTCACAAAGGAAAAATATTATTGTTGTTACCGATAAATATTAGCAGAAAACAATTTCAAGTAATACACTGGATAATTTTGAAAAATATTGTGCTCTCTCTAAAAAAAATATTTATAATTTCTCTATAATTGCTTATGATAAAAACTATAACTAGAGCCAATCCAGTGGTCGAGCGGTCAGAGGTATGCGTTTCCGTCTGATCGCTGGATTGCCGGGTTGTGGGTTCAAATCCCACCAGCGGGTATGGATGTTGTCATGTCGAGGCCAAGTCAGATTTCCACCCTTCGGGGGGGCCTCTATAAATATGAAGCTGCTACTCTCCTCCCCTTCGCCATGGAACACCCTGGGGGATCTTATGGATATGGTGCGTAGGCACCCCTTCACCACGGAGGAATTAGTACACACACTAAAAACAGTATTGATTTATGTTTGATTAAAAGTACTACTTACAAAGTCTTAGTCAATTAATAATAGTGAAGGTATATTTAAAATGTTATGAATTTCTACATTTTTGTTCAAAGGTGTAGAATATCTCAAAAATTACCCATGTTATCATTTTGCAAGTTAAGCCTTTACTTATAAATAAATAAAATGGAATATGACTTCACTGGACTTTCTCATGCCATCCAAATTTTATTTCCGAGATTTTTTTTTTTTTAAATTGGTATAGTGAACCCAAATAATTACAATTATAGCGTGTTACCCTTCACTTTTAAAGGCTTAAAAAGTTACTTGACCAAGCTTGATAATGTTCCCAAACTTGATAATAATGTTCCCCGGGGTATAACTTGCTCCCCAGGGGGGCTAATGATGTCACAACTACAAAAATTCTATCACGGCTACTTTTCACAATAATTGAAACGATTAAGTCTCGTAATCAATGAACCATAAATAATCCTTTTCATGTTAAATGCAAAATTGTGCCAATTTCTGTTCTATGTTGTCAAATTAAGAAAACATAAAATTTCGAACTTTTCGCTCGAATTCTTAAAAATTCTATCTAGTTCTAAATTTTTCGTTAACAAAGCTGAATATAAAGTTTCTTGAAAATCCAGTATTATTTGTGAGAACTATCGTGTACACAAGAATTCGATCCCAAGCAGACAGACGGACATCACTCCAAAAATAGTCTAAATGTGTTGAAGAGTTCCTAAACCATATATTGGCATCAAAAATTTGAATTCGAAAATTTTAGTGAAATCAATACTTTCTCTATACTAGTTTATTACATAGTATGAGAAAATAAAAATTTTGCTACTAGTTTATAAGGTAAGTGACCCAAATATGGGCACAACACCTAATATGTGCACTGCTCCAAAAAAGACACAGATATTCATCAATTATCTATCTCCGATATTTTACAAAAACAGACAGAAAAAAGGCTTTAAATTATCGAGCTGTAAGACTGGTGAAATCTCTTTTTCCAGAAAAAAGGTACCCAAGCATAAAGCAGCTGGCAAGTCCAAACGATCAGCTAAACCGAAACCAGCTCCCAAGCCTAAACCCAAGACAAATGTTATATCAACTGTTGCAGATCAGCCGTCCTGCAGTGGTGTATTCAGCTCAAAAGAGTCCTGGTGTTGTGTACTGTGTCGTCAAGAAAAGCAATTAGACATGATACAGTGTAATACGAGCAATGTTTGGGTACATGACGAAAGTTGTGGCCTTACAAGTAAGGAAAGATTTTATATTTTTGTACGTCCCTCTTGCGCCGACTCTGATTAAAGTTGTACGTTGATTTAAGTTTTTTTAGCATAATTTTTAAGGGTGTCCATATTAGGTGCAATGGTTCCAAATATGGGCATAGGCTCCCAACATGGACACTGTCCATTATTAGCACCTATCTGATGTTTGAAACTCGATTATCATTTTCCCTGTTACCCCCTGAAAGGAGAATACACCCACCAATTTTCAAATTTTTATCTGCTGAAACAAACATTATAATAATTAAAATACTTAGGGGCATATTTGGGTAACTTACCTTAGATTGAATACAACTCTCGTTGGAGAATATTAGAGAATGCCGACATATTCTTCTCTTAATCTGACAGTATATGTTTACCAGATGAACGGCATAGAGCAAAATACATGCAATAATGAAACACCATCAGTGGAAATGCAAATTTTAATACATTAATTGCGTAACAAAATTGTTTTTTTTTAAAAATAGAGTGTTATCATGGAAAAATATTAACATATCAGTAATATTTTGTTTACTCTTTCTTAATTAATAAATCAATAACATCGATTTCATTCTCTGTTAGTCGAATTCAAAAATTCAACATTTACTTGCTCTTTATTGTTCTGAATTTCAAGAAAATGCTTCGTTTCATTTTTTATATTTTAAATTTGAAAAATTCTGTTTACTTTTCGACCATTCAAAAAATATACTGTTTATTTACAATAGTTTAAATTTTGAAAAGGTTTTGCTTGCTTTCAATATTTAGCATTTGTTTATTTGCAATATTGTGCGTTTTTTGTTTACTTTCACTTATTTGGAGTTTTAAAATCATTTGTTTATTTTTCCATAATTTGAATTTTTTAATTATTTACTTTTCTGTGATTTAAATTTTTAAACTTCTCTTTACTTTCAATAGCTCAAGTTTCAAACGTTTCTGTTTACTTTTGAATATTTAAATTTGAAAACCCTATATTTACTTTCAATAAATTAATATATGTTGCTTGTATTTCAAACCTTTACTTTGAACTAGAAGGATAAGCCCATCATTAGACGAGATAAAGTTACAAAATATAATCTTAAATTCTCTATTCACGAAGTTGCAAAAAATGTCTTCCTATCTGCTTCATTCTTTCACAGAAACACAAACACACCCACACAGAAACACAAACACAAGCACACACATACACATAGACAAACAAAGACACAGACAGACACCCACAAAGACACATGCGCAGTCAGACACACAGACAGACACAATGACACATACAGATAAAGAAACGTACAGAGACACAGACAAAATCACATACACAGAGAGACAGACACATATACAGATAAACAGAGACACGGGCAGAAAAACACACAGACAAACACACAAAGAGACACACAAACAGACACACATTCAGATACACATATATACACACACGCACACACACATACATACACACATACAGATACACATATATTCACACATACAGATACACATTCATGTATACATATACACACACACACATACAGACAGACAAACGCGCGCGTACACGTTAATAACAGTTCTAGCCAGATAAAAACTGGCAACGCCAGTTTGGATTTTCGACACAATCCCAGTATATTATGTACTTATATCCACTATTGTAAGCCTTTCGAAAAATCTCCTTTTTGAATCTTAAACTTTCATTTAATGTTTCAAAATTGCCTGTTTTTCCAAAAATCCATTCCATATAAAAGTTTACGTTCTTTTCTTGCAAAAATTTTTTATGTCTTCCATCAATCCGTTAATTCCAAGTTTCCTTTTTAATATAAACATAAAGACGTTTTTCATTCAATTCAGTAGAAATTGATCAAAAAGATTTGTTGGAGATGGATTAGAATAAAATATTCTGTGTAGAACGTTTTAAATAGCTTCAGTTTCCTTTATTATTAAATTTTGAATTATAGATAAGCTAAACGGATTTTTTATTTTCCATGTAATACATAGATCTTTTAAAAAGAATGTTTTGAAAATTTGAGTTTTGATATAGTTTTTGAAAGTTTTCCCTGGTTTGGGTACTTAAAACACCATTAGATTCTTTTAAGGAAATATATGTGTGTATATTTGCATATGCAGTTAAGACGAGGCATAATTTAGCGGTTTTTATAAAAAGAATTCTGTGTAATGAATTAACGATTATTTATATGCTGACTACATCTTGGTTCACATCAAACTAGAAGTTTATATGAACTAAAATAATATTTTAGTTCAAATCAGAACATAAATAGAAGTTCAGAAATTTGAAATGCATCATTTAAGTAGCGAGTGCTTATTTAAGACCCGGACAACGCAGAGTAATTAGTTATAGATTTTCAAATACAATAGAATCATCTGATACAACTGTAAATTAAAATATCTCAAGAACTGTTGAATCTACACAACAAGAATCAATTAAGACAATTTAGTTTACTTTTATCAAAATGCCTGTATGAAAATGAATTTTGTGTGTCTTGCTATTCTCATCTTATTACTGAAAAAATGTGGAATTAATAAAAATCATCAGATTTATAAATTTTTCAAACAAATTCAACGATTATAGATTTCTTTATCTCTACTTATAGGTCAAGTTCCACTAGCATGCAAAATTTGAAGTTTATACCTGCATCAGTTTCGGCTGCGTAATCCATTCCTCAGTGAGTCAGTTTCACTCAACTGTATGATACAGAAGCATAAATTCATTTCATTCTCATTTTATATATTTTTCCCACAACAAGCGTCGATGTTTCTACACAAAGAAACAACCGCGATACGTACTATCCATTTATTTCTGTACAAAAACACTCTTTCGCATGTATTTAATTTAACGGAAACACATGTTGTTTCTGTTCCGGTTTCATCAATTCTCTTCGAAATAGTGTTTAAGACAGAGTTTATACTTTGAAGATTAACTGCTGCAGGCATCGTAAAATTGCGAAAGATGTAAGTATTTGCTGTAAGCCATAAATTTAGCGTTAACCGTTTGTTGGAGTATTCTTTTGTTGTAATAAATTTAGTAAAGGCAACACTGCGGAAAGAAAAAAAAGCAACATAATATTAGAGATAAATTTTTCATGTGTTAAGTATGCTAGAACAATGTATAATATTTGAGATAAAAGTTATCAAACTATGTTAGTTTACAATCAATTTTTACTTTCACTGCAATACAAAAAATCTATAGTGGGCAGCACCTAACTTTCCCTACATCAAGAATATTTATTCCTTCAAAAGTGATAGGGGTTAAGAAAGGAATTGAGCTTTATTATCTAAACCATAAAATTTTTATTATTTTAGCCTCCATTTGGCTAATTAAATATAGCGTGTCCATTTGGCGATATTTTTACAATTGTCAAATTTGCAATACTTCACCAAGTTTGTTTCCACGGTCATCACATTGTCGCTAAATTTGTCATCAAGCATTACATATAGACAAGCAGAAGCGGAAAAGGTCAGATACATTTTGTAGTCGTTTATACTTTTATAATGGGCGATAGAAACGAATTCCGTTCTCTATTCCTAAAGAAACCAAATCAACCATTGCTTGAATTTTGTGAATCCTTTTATGCAAAAACCACAATAAATAGGAAGATGATAATTTTCACACATATGTAAAATTGCATTCAGGTGTGCAAAATTATAATTTCAATTAAAGTAAAATGCAACAGGGTGAAACGCCAATATTTAAACTTCGCATGTTCATTACGTTTCGTATATATAACAAACAAACAACAACTCTTAAACAGCTAATCAAAGCGTGTGCAATTGCATGCGTTGTGATTTAAACGTGCCCCTATATATTAAATACTTCTTCGCGATTAATATGTGTTACATTTATTTCATTGTTTTCTTGTATTCTAATTTGTTTAATTTAACATTCAAAGTCTGAAAACTTATAGGCTTTTTGTATTAGGATTCTTAAATAGTGAAATTAATTTTTCATACTTCTATTTCTATAATTATTTGTTAAATCAAGTTTTAATTTGAAATCTTAAAAAGCTCCCATAATTATACGCGTTATTCCATTCAAATCCCGGTGTGTTGCTAGTCTATAAAACAGCATCCAAAGTGTTTGCATTTTATATATCACTGAGATGTCAGTTAGGATGCTCCGTCCATATTAGACTTCATTCATGCCAAAGAACGTATTAGCTAGTTCATGTTTATGACAAAATTATTTTTCATGGCTAGCTTTAAATAAGGAATACCAAATAAATTCTTTAAAAGATATGCTAAAATGTATACGCTGTGACAGAAAACAAAGATAATTTATTTTATGCTAAAGCATTTCTTCTAATATTCTGGCTTTGTACTTTAAAGTTATTAGGCCATAATTTTCTTATGCTGCAAAATAATGTTTCAGTTCTTACTAGTTTAATAAAACATTTAACACCACATGTCTTTTAACACGATATCTAGTTTTAGAAACCTTCTGCAATGGTAGATGTGCTTGATTGTGTATTTAATCTTTGAAATCTGTATTGGTAATCTTCTCTGTGTAACTTAATATTTAAAAAAAATGTGGAATCTCACTCATGAGAAATCCAACGTTGGTTGGAAATTTTACAAATGCATGTTGGATGCATAACTCTAAAGAATGATAAACGCGCTTCATTTGCACATAGTTTTGAACTAGTATTGTTTTATTCATGTGAATACTGATATTTAAATAAGACCATTGATGCAGCAGCATCACTTACATTCCCTACGTAATTTTCTAAATTGATATCATATTCACCCAATTTAATCTTTAAAACATCAAGAAAAGGGATTTTGTTCTCTTGTCGACGGACGGAAATAGTTCTAAACATCCATCTAGATAAAAAACACAATTATAAAATTTGGTCACTCAAAAGTCAGGATAGCGATCCTGCACAATATTTGTTTCGATGGAAATTACATGACCATAAGATTGCACATTTATATTTCTTGTACGTAATTTCCTAAGATAACTACCAAATCAAGTCAAGAAGGATGAAACAAAATTAATATCTGAAAAAATTTAATTTTTATTAACAAATGTATTTCAAACCAGTTCATTAATTTATTTCCCTTAAATATGCAACGTTATTTTCAAACAATAGGTAAAGAAATGGGTTTTGGGTTTTGATTATCAAATTCTATTAAATACATTTTTAAAAGATATCGTTCTTCCTGACGTGTTTTCATGGGTAACAGTTTTAAATATGTCGTTGAATTCTTCGTAACATGCAATTTATTACTCATATACATCCAGATTTTATAAATTTGGTGTTAGAGATATTAATTAAATGAAACAAATTCCATTCCAGAACATTTTACATAGACTAGACCTCCTAAAGGGGTCTTGTAAACTAGCACAGAAATTTGCACTGATTGATCGATTATAGGGCTTGCTATAAAATTATCAGCCACAAGAGATGAATTCACTGAAGTGCGGAAGTTTCGTACACTATTATATATTGTATTTTCAATAATGTGAAAGTTAAACACCTGAGAAAATTTTCAAAATTTTCAATTTTATTAAGACAATATATTTGGAATCGAGCGGCAGGTTTTAGGTCCTCTCCTAAATTCCATCAATTTTCAGCAATTTTCGGCAAGTACTTTTAGTTAGATATTTTTGTAGTGGGTCAGTAAAAACGTGAATATTAAATGGCCATATTTCCATCTTCTGCTAAGAATACAACATAATTATATTCATTTAATAAGAAGTTCATGTATAGTGGTGATAAAATATACCCACTTGGGAAAATAATGGACAAAATGGTTAAAAATTCTCAAAGCTTTCAATCAGGCAACGTAACGGATTACATTCATCGTCATCCGATCATTCAAACGTCAATTAAACTGATCTGCTGTAAGAGCTGATATATGTTGCGTCAGCCATCAACTCTTCATTGCAAAGGAACAAAAATTATGTATCATTTACTGCAATGGCGGGGCTTAGGTCGAGGTATATTGTACCTTATTAATCTTGAATATATAAGTGGCATCCATGCGGTTCCTACTACAATGAGACAGTAATGGGAGTTACCGTCACTAGTACGGTTAATGGCAAATATTTCGCTATGCATACTTTTCCATGTATTATTTTAATATGCACATTAGTCATCTTTGATATTTTATCGTAAAATGCAGAATACGTTGATTATTTATAAAACATTGGATTTTTATACTGTTATCGCTGCAGCGCAGAATGAGCATTTTCAGTTGCTGAATGATAAGCTGACTTTTGCAAAAATGTTTCAAAATGAATACATATACTTACCAATTTGTGATGCAGTTGATTTGGCAATGTGGGATAATGCACTGTTATGGGATAAGATGGGAAAGGATGGGATTATCCACTCTGTACAATATCTGTCCAATATTGGAAAAGAATAGACGATTGCTCAGAAGAAATGGACTAAGTTGTTGCTGAATGTGTGCATGTGAGGCCAAGGATCGTATAGAATATCTTATATGTATTCAATCAACCTTAACTTGAGGCAGCACATACAAACACAATACGTGGTGAATGCGCAGAGGTCACCAATACTTGTCAAGGTTGATGAAAATATAAGTAAGAAATAGGACAAATGTTAATGGGCGAGTCCTAGAAAGATTGAGGCAAAAAGAAAACTCCTGGAGCAGTGCTTGAAACCAGCTAATTGAAAAATGTATCCGACCTCTGAATGCGCGAGCGAGTATGATGCTGTTCTAATGAAGAGGCCTATAAGGGACTGCTTTCAGATTTTAGACCAGAGACTTGCCTAAATAAAACTAACAAAGAATTTTAACGAAACACTGGAGCACAAGTTTACTTAGACTACATACGAATTTTCCATTGAAAGCAGAGTGGTGCTTAAAAGCAAGATGGCAATCGTTCACAAGCCCGGAGTGATGTCCTCGACCCATGTGAACGCCGCCATGACACATCTTTGAAAAAGCAGAACACAATCCTACGAGTAGCCACGATCGCAAATCAAAATTTCCAATTTGCACTTTTATGTTTAGCCCCTCGAAAATTTTGAATTTGAAAATTTATGTTCTATGAGTACGCGTGGAATGGTTTTATAAAATTTTAAGCAGCCCTCTGCCAGCTTCCTAATTACGTCCCAGATAGCATTAGTCAGAGATTAACGATACTCTTAGATAAAAACATCTAAATTACTCCTGATAATTTGTACGATGTTAAATTTCTAAAAATGATGTTTATTACTCAAGAGATGTATAATTATTAATCAATAAATAGTTTTACCAGTAACCTTTGCTGGATACATGGTTACATGACAACATTCTCTTCCAGACTCCACAAACGACTGGCAAGAACAACAGTCAAGGTAGGTCTTTAACTGACGAGGGTTTACTCGATGCGATCATGCACACCGCCACACGTTTTTGATCTGTAAAAGAAGGACACTATCCTTAAAGTAGCCACTATCCCAAAGGATGCAAAGTGGATTCTATATGATAGAACACCCTTTTCAGTACAAAAGGTCGTCAAGAGGAATCTAAATTTTCTGTTGTTCTGTTGTTAAATTAATTTAGATGTTGTTGTACTCCAAAAATCTACAAATAGTTTTGTAAATTTTGTGTTGTATGAAAACGGAGACATCAGTGTGCATAAAATTATGTAAAATATTCCATCCCTAACCGACCGCAACACTTGCGTTTCTAAAATTCCCAGATGCATACAGACAGCCAGCACCATCTATATTATTATTTTCTATGTTACTCTACGACTCTTAAACGAAATTAAATTTATTTTTTATCCATACCCCCCCCCCTAAATATATATATATATATATATATATATATATATATAATTCCTACGATCGCCTAACTAAATGTACTTATCCCTCAAATTGACAAAGATTATCAGAAAGTAAATTGCATTTTCAAACATAATTAATTATCTCCATCATAGAAACATCCCAAAATCTTCCTTGGCGATATCTAGTCATATTATTCGCCAAGTATTGCAAACATATAATGATATTGACATTTTTGTGTTTGTAACTCTTATTAAGTAACTTTTCTGTATAATATACTATGTACCTAAAACTATTTTGCTGTTATTACTTGTTTCTTTATTTAAGGGATAAATTAACTGTAAGAGGTTTTGCACAAATACAAGAAGAGCCCCTAATTTAAAACAAAGTTTGATTTCCCAGCTAGACATCCAAAAACACTAGAATGGATTTGAAAACCGTGTATAAAGATAGTGATTAAAGTTTAACGCTTGATAAATGATGGAATAAATTGCTTAAAAGCACTTTTGTAATCCAATAAAGAATTTATTGGCCAGGAGACAAAGGTATTTTTAGAGAAAAGCCCTATTCTTTCACTTTCTCTTCAATACTTATTATTTAAAGGAAAATTATTGCAATTGTGTAACATATCCGATTCGTATTTTAAGAGATTTGCGCCTTTTGAAAATACCTAACACGATACAATCATTTCTCAATTATCGTTGTGCATCTGTGGGTCTCTGGCAAAGATATTTCTTGAATTATTTAAGAAAATCCAATAAAATTTGGTAAGATTATTCAAATCGATTAACGATAGAATCCTGCTGATCCGTTGATAGAACGGATTATAATGGGAAGATATTCACTTTTTCAAAAATAATTTTACGAAAATCAAGTAAACGTCTGGGGAAGATTTGTAGTTAGATGATGATTCAAAACTCTCAGTACAAATTTTGATTGGAAAAAGGGAATAGTACTAAAAAATATATTTTTCTTTACTTTAATTGATGTATGTCCATAGACGTCACACTTGGTGCTAAAAGCCTCTGTTTGATAGTTCTGAAGTTAGCTTATTTTCGCCATCATCAGTCGTAACGTAGACTTCATAAGTTTATTATGAGCATTTCACAAATGATGAGATTGCCAAATTGCATATAGCGTATATGACTTCTAGTGAAACGGAAGAGCTTCTGTAAAATTACCCTTACTGTAGTGAACAAAGAAACTTTTAATTGGAGTTTATTTCTTTTATAAATATAATTCTATTTTGTGGATTGAATTATTAATCTTAATTAAAGTGGTCATGAATCACAATATTCCTACATTGCTATAGTGGTCGCAAAAACCCCCCGTTACCTCTTTATCCGAGTTCCTTACCATACTCATTAAATCAAACACTACACATTAAAATTCTCATATTTAGCTTTTATAATAAATTATCATGTATTTATTGCTCTATTATTGTTATAATTAAAATTTCATCCATTTTAACAAACGCTTAAGGAGCAGAAAATCACTGCGTGAGATCAGATATTTTTAATCTAATTCCAAAGATTGGTCCAATATACATCCTTTGGTCCAATATACATTAAGACTGGCCCTTACCTCTGTATTTTGGGTCTGTAGCTGAGCATGATTATGACTTCTGCCGATTCCTGTTCTGACATTTGAAATCATACATCGTCTTTTTTTATCACATTTTCTCTATTCAAAAATAACAAATCTCTCTTAACAACACTGCACGATTTATCACGACTTCTCTCCCTCGCTTTTGAATAATAATTTATCTATATAATCACGACTCTATTTAATCAGTTTTGGGTAATAATTGCTCATTGCATATATTCGTTGACTTTTTCTCCTTGTGGCCACATTCGGTAGTAAACATCAAAACTGCAGAATAGCCTCCTGGTCTCACAGGTACAATCTTACAACAACTCTTTCATCTCTACTGGCAACCCCATAAGTTACTTGCGTATAAACCGTACTACCCAGACCGTCCGACCCACCAGCATGTGGAAAGTATCTGATAGAATGGCCGGGAGAGAACCACCTAACGGGGAAGGGGATACAATGGTGGTGGCAAACACAAGAACCGTACCATCTGTCGCCTAATCCCTTGGTATCTCGAAAGGCTTTAGTATCTACAGGTTTATCCTACACACACTTTGCATAGATATGAAGTCCCGAGGTATCTGCCTCCATTAGGATACACCGGGTAAAAGCGCGAAAACAAAAGGCCACGTGTACATTCAACAAACACATATTTATTTACAAAGAACGCACACTATTTACAAGTAATATCGGAATAACAATTATCTCCATACCCTGTATTGGGTTTCAAATTATTTGAATGCGAGTCTGCAGAGTTCACTACAGCGATAAAAGCTTGCAATTTCGTCCCAGTAGCTCAACGGTAGAGAGTCGGCTGCCCAGTTTGGTGATCCAGGATTCGATTCGCGGTTGGGGCAGCAAGGTTCTTTACAATTGCGCCCGAAAAAGGACAACCCCTGTAGGCAGGGGCGGCAAATAGAGGGGGCGCGGTCGCGCCCCCAAATTCCTCCTCGTCGTCTATCGGCTTCTCCCATTTTTAATTTCCTCATATACATAATGTATAAGGAAAGTATTGTGACGGGGTCGAAAATTCGAATCCGAGTTTTCGACGGGAGAGCATGTTTCAAGCATCCCTGATCACGAATCAAACATTCTTGAAGTGATGTTTGTGTGTGTGTGAAAATGTGTGTGTGTGTGTGTGTGTGTGTGTGTGTGAAAGTGTGCGTGTGTGTGTGTGTGTGTGTGTGTGTGTGTGTGTGTGTGTTAGTGAGCCTGTGGAGACGATAACTGACGAACGAATAGACCGATTCGAACGAAATTTGGAACAAAAATCACAATCCATAAACACTGGAAGTCTATTGTTTTTATACGCAATCGAATGTTCAGAACCCCCTAAATTTTCGAGTGAAATTTTGACAAAATCGTCAAAAAATCAAAACCGCTAATAAAGTTACGCAAATAGACATTTCTTATGTAATTTTTCATTAGAAAACGATTGTCATAAATTTTAGAACGCTAACATGAACCGTTCTCGAGATATTGCATATTTTTCAAAAAAATTATTAAAGAATCATATAAAATTAAAATATTTCCTATTGAGAAACATGTTCACTTTTCATATGTAATACCATGCGATAAATTGGGTGACATCATTCTCGTGGAACTAGCTCGTTCCAGTCATGAAAAAAGATACTTTGGGTAATCCGTTTGTATTTGAACGCCAATAGTCATTTATCTGCTGTAAGAATAACTTATTTCTCCGTCCATAACGCTTGGCGAGATTTTGGCGACGAATTTGGCGGAATATCGCCAACTTGGCGATATTATTAATTGTTGCCAAATTAACAAAAATCTCGCCAAATGGATAAAAATGACGCTAAATCAATAAAAATGACGACTAATTGAAGAAAATTTAATATCTTGGAAAGAATATAAGTATCTACTATAAGAATAGCATTTTTTTTAACTGTAAAAGTAGTAAACTCATTGCATTATATAAGGAAAGTTACGTGTTGCCCACATCAGATTTTTTATCGATTGTCCACTGGTCAGTTTTCTCACGCCATGGAGCTTCAAAAGCGCCAACCTTCACAGTGAAGTTCCTACTTCCGGCTGGAACGAATCCTTTTCAACTTGAAAAGATTGGTGTGATGTTATCCTTTTCACTTGAAAATTTCAAGTGCCCGATTAAATTTATGTGTTGTTAGCGCATGCTCATCCATTCCTTCCGCTAGAAATGCATTTCAGCAGCTCAATGCATTATATTCTTTCATAGAAACATCAGATAAAAGACATGCTATTTTCGAAAAAATTCGCTCATCAATAAATACTTTTTCTGGAGGCTCTTCAACTCTGCAATCACTAAGTGATACGAAGTGGTCTTCCAGAGTTAAAGCCATAAAAGCACTACTTGATAATTTTGAAGTGGTGATTTTAACACTGGAGGAATTATCTGAAAACGATTCTCTCAATGGTGGAAGAGCCGAAGCCCTTTTAACATGCATGACATCGTTCGAATTTTTGTTCACTTTGTTTGTATTGAACAGTGTTTTTGATCAATGCAATACTCTCTCAAAGCATCTTCAGTCATCTGATCTTAATTTTCAGGCTGTGCAAGCTTTGGCTAAAGCTATTATTGAAACTGTTATTTCTTTTCGCACTGATGCATATTTCAATCAAGTGTGGAGTTTTGTTACAGAACTTTGTGAATAAAATTCTTATTCTGGACCAAAACTGAAAAGGCGTAAAAAAATTCCAAGCGAATTCGGAAGCGGTGAAAAAAAATCCCCATGATGATGTTAAATCATATCACAGAATCAATATTCAATATGAAAGTATCTAATGAAATTGAGACAAGATTTAATGAGAACAATATATCTGTTTTGTTTGCCCTTAGTTCAGTATTATCTGGATCAGATGTCGAAAAAGAAAAAGAAAATGTTTCAACCATATGCAAAGTATATGACTTCCAGAAAGAGGAATTGCGACTGTTTTATTCTACGGTGAAGAATGAAAACATAGCCCATCCCAATTTTAAAAATCGCCTGGATTATTTTAAAGAGCGGAATTTAAAAAAATGTGTTTCCTGTCATGACATTATTAATTAAATTGTTTTTGACTGTGCCAATCAGCTCAGCCAGTTGTGAAAGGTCTTTTTAGTGTCTTAGGAGGCTGTAAAATTATTTTCGCAGTACAATGGGACAAGAAAGACGTTCATCTTTAGCTGTTTTAGCTATAGAACAAGACCACTGGATTATGATGATATTGTAACAATTTTTTTTTTCTTCCAGACTCTAAGAACCGGCGTTTAAAACTTCAACAACAGCTAAATAAATATAGATATTTGTATTTAGAAAAATTATGTTAACAACAATTATGTTAACACAATTATGTACAAAAATTATGTGAACAGCAATTATTTTTCTCAACATCAATTCAATTTTGTGATCCCTCTCTCCCCCCCCCCCCCTGTTAGCAAACATTTTATTTATTCCATATTGTGGATTTTCATACATACAAATCTCGCACCCCCAAATGGAATGCTGAAATGCCGACCCAGTAGCTCAATGTCGTCCCAGTAGCTCAACGGTAGAGCTTCGTCTGGACAGTTCTTAGATCAAACGTCCGATTCCCTGTTGGGGCAGCAGCATTCTTTATAAGTCTACATAACTAAATAAAATAGGGCGGAGGAATGGTAACTTGAATCTAACTTTTCTGCTGAATGCTAAACTTATTGCTAGCATATGCTTAATGCTAACTTATCTGCTGAAAGCTAAACTTATTGCTAACATATGCTTAATGCTAACTTATCTGCTTAATGAGCTAATGCTCATCTTCTGAATGGGAAATAATAGAAATAAGTGTTCCAAAGTGAAGAGGATGAAACATTTCAGAGGGGCACGATAGCCCAGTGGTTAATGCGAAGGGATTGCACAAGGACGACCCGAGTTCGATTTCTGCCTCTGCCCAAACAGTCCCATGTTCACGCGAAGTACGGTCCGATTAAACAGGTGGGTCTGTAAATCTTGCAGAGAGGTTGGTGGTAGGGGAACGAAGGTACAGTCCCTGTGGATACCCCCCCCCCCACACACACACACACTGCGTTCCAGTCAAATTTTGATGGCGTTTTCCGGCCGTCCAAACAGATACGTTCGCGTAGGTCGGACGGTCTGGATCAAAGAAGAGGAAACACTGCAGAGTTATCGTTTTTCTGTCCATCGGAGGTCTCTGATACCTTTCTCACTCTCCAAAATAGCACAACCTTCTATTACTAGGATATGATGTCTCCATCTCATATCCTCCAAACTCTTCAAAATTCTCGCTCTTCCTCAAGTGTTAAAATCCCCCCCCCCCCTAAAATTGTTTGAACCTCTCTGATTAATTCCTGGGGCATGACCCCATGATCCGAAAGCATTACTACTGGTGTTTAGCTCCCTCCTGCCAAGTCAACACTTTTACAAGATCCAGCAATCCGATTCGAGCGGACACTAGTTGAAAGTAAGCCGCAGCTGACCCCTACCCTGTGAAGTCAGTTTGCAAGGATATAATGTCAAGACTTCGTCAAAATCCCAATAACAACACAAGAGCAGCACATCTTATTTTACTGATATTTTTCTGAACACATGGTCATTGGAGTTATAATACAAATAATAACAATGTAACTCCAAATCTAATATTGGATCATGAGTTTACCGTGTGCAACAGATATAGCTTGGAACTATGTCGAGGATCGAATACGGAACAAACACATGCGACTCCCCCCTCCCCTGCAATAACTACTGCGCTATCCTGACGCAGATGCATGGTATCCATCTCGGCGTTGGTGAAATGTTTCGTTTTACAGATTCAGTGACAACGAAATAACAGTAAAAATTGTGTGTAATCCGTGACGATTGCTGCAACGGCCGAGATACTGCTTCCTTAATCACAACATCGAAACGCGTCACTATCGGAGTCCCTACTTTCAAAGTTAAAATCTATTCACAGATACAATATAAATCTTAATTTCAAATGTCTTAGTACAATTGGACCACTTTATATATTAGCCATATCTTCCTCAAAGAACATAATTTTTATATTTGCTATAAATAAGTGACCGCTACTTCACTAATACAGATGCAGATTACAGCACTTTATTTCCAAATCATACATTTCTCAACTTTGTCGTTATATCGATAACGATATCTCAATATCTCTTCTGTTTCTCAAAAGAAACATTCCCTTCTATTTTTGATATAACTATTTCTATACTATTCATTCCGATTCTACATATTGAATAAAAAGTTTTATTTTATTCTTACAAGAAAAAAGCACCAAACACGAGTTTACTGTCTGGAATTTCCTCATTTCATTCCGGTTCGAATCTCCCAAGTGTGTGTGAGTGCTAACGGTTACAGCAAAAACTACTCCCGCTTGAATTGTGGTTGATTTCCTCTTCTCCGTACACTACGTGGAAAAGATGAATACAAATGGGGGTTTAAAACAACGTATATATTCTTCTCTAAACATAATAGAATATGCCTTACCAATCTCGTATTTGCTTTTTTCCTATAAATGGAATAAAATCAGTTTAATGTTTAAGGACTGTGTCGAACGCGTGTGGAAAATAAAAAATATGCGAGACAGATTTCCATTTTTGCAAATTTATATAAATCGCAAAATAAAACTTCCCAGAAAAGTAAACATGAGAAATTCGTGAAGGAGCCTTCATAGGGTAGTAAATGGTGTACTATACACATACCTTTTTTGATGGAACTAGTGTAGAAAAATTGTAAACCCGCACCGGGGAAACTCACCCCAAAATATAGAGTTCTTGAATCCCCGGCAGGGAGAAGAAGAAAGATCAATCATGCTTAAAGCATTGATTATGAAACACTTTCCAACTTCAATGCAATTTTATTTAAAAAAGTCTAAAATGCAATACATTCCTCGGTAATATTTTAAAACTTATCACAATACTACATTGATTTATTATATTTGAAAATTTAAACCTTCATTGAAAAAAATGAATTTCATTCAAATGACGGCATTGAAATATAAATTGCCTGGTTTAAATATCTCTAAAATGCAATACATTCCACGGTAATATTTTTAAAACTATCATAATACTACGATAATTTATTATATTTGAAAACTTCATCGAAAACAACTGAAATAAATTCAAATGACGTCATAGAAAAAATAACACGCCTGGATCTCTCTATGAAAGCAGGATTTCATTCATAACTTTCTCCCATTCATTTCATTCATCACACTACTATAATAATTTATTTTATTTAAAAATTGAGACTATGAAGCTACAATTAATAAACTTTATGCTTAAAACTTCATCGAAAACAACTGAAATAAATTCAAATGACGTCATAGAAAAAATAACACGCCTGGATCTCTCTATAAAAGCAGGATTTCATTCATAACTTTCTCCATTTCATTCATCACAATACTATAATAATTTATTTTATTTAAAAATTAAGACCATGGAGCTACAATTCATAAACTTTATGCTTAAAACTTCATCGAAAAAAATCGTCCTTCTGTTTATAAAATCAATTAATATTTCATTCATATCAGCCATGCAGACTCCATGGACTGAATTATTTTGTGTTAAAGAAATACAGTAATTCTAATACAACTCATTCTACATATTTTGCTGTTTACATTTTACATAGGTGAAATATAGGCTTAGTTGTAGAAATAATCAAATTTGAATGAGCATTTAAACTCAAATATATTGTCATTGCGTTGTTTCAGTATGTAGATGAACAGAATTTAAGCAAAAATAAAGTAGTTTTAGGACGGATACAACACTCAATATGAATTAAAAAAAACTTTAAAAAATCACGATTTTGAAACAAGATGGATGCCATATATCATTTTGAAGTGGGTCATGTGATCGTTCCATATCATTGTCACGTGATCGTTTCATATAAGATGTGTAATTATTATTTTAATTTTTATTTAAAAAACTACTGAATATATTTCGCTGAATTTTTTTTATATATTTTATGGAACAATTTGACTATTACCTAAAATTTTCGAAGCAATTTGTGAATTTTAAATCCGCTTAAAAAATGTTTGAAAAATTAGGTCCCATAGGGCTCAATGTATTTCATTTTTTCAACCCGGGTTCAATCCAAAACTAATTAAGTGATATTATTCATTTATATTCCCATAGGTCCTACAGACCGTCTGAACAACATACTAAAATTTCATTTTTATTAATTCATTTTTACGGCAGTTATCGTGCTAACGGACAGACAGAGAGACAGACAGACAGACAGAATGAACAAAGTCATAAACACTTTTCAACTTTGTTGTAAAATGTTAAAAATGGCCCCCGACACATCAACGGGTCAACCAATACCCGCCGGATGCAATGGAACTATTAAAGAATTTTGTTCTTTTCTGCATGCTTTTTTTCTACAGTCATACGACTTTTCGGAAAATCTGTAATTGACCCTCACAGAACACGCCAATGGAGATCCTTATAGAACACCTCTTCCTCTTTGGAATTCGATTCTGAATCTGTATCAGTCTTATATAAGCTCTATCTATAGCCAATACTGATAAATAGATATTGCAAAGTACTTGTAAATATTATTATTGATAACATCTATAGAACCGGTAATGTATATTCTTATACGTCTTTCCCCCTACACTCACAGATATTTGATACAGAATCCATATCAGTCATCATCTAAGTTCTATTTGTAGACTATCCTGAATCATTGATGTTTCATGGAATTTTTCTGAACCAGAAGTGAAATTTATTATTTAAGCGTTCTACCTTCTCCAGAATTTGATGTTAAGCTCTAATCAAAGCTTTAATTAAACTATTTAGAGAAATAAATGTTTCGCGGAAAATGAAAATGTTTGAACTGAAATGGAAAAAGAATCGGAAATTGAAATCCTTAGCAAACCCGTCAATCTCCTTCAAAATGAATCAGTTGAATCTATATCAGTCATTATCCATCTATATTTATAGTAGGTCTTAAATAGATTTTACAATACAAACTTTTGGTAAAAATAAAAGTATGGCGGAGACAAACATTTGTTTTCCACCGATAAAATTAAATTACTTATCATCATGCCGAGGCAACCAATGTTCCAAAAGATTTCAAAAAATGCCCAGATGGCCTCCAAACGTGTATTTACGTCGACATATAGAATTTAAAATACGTATTTCGAAGAAACATGACTTTTTCATAAAATATTTCCTATACCAATTTTTATAATAACATTGCCAAAATTCATTTCTGAGAATATGGAAGTATTGTATATATTTGAAAAGTCTGAACATATTATGAGATATTTATACAGGTAAATATTTTTCAAACATACTTTGTGTAAAAATATAGAAAATATAGAGATGCATACAGAATCTGGTGTGTTAAAGAAATAAGGACATGAAAACACTATTTTTATTTTATGCCAGAGGACAGGAGGCCATTCATTTGTCTTCATCCAACAGACACACGAATTTGCAGTCCATTTTGGGGAAAATCTGGTTTTAACAATAGCAGGAAATTTTTCACATTATTCAAGATGATCAGCCTTGGTTTGTGTCTGCAAGTTTATGGAGGCTCCCGGTATGACCACGTAGGAGGAGACCACCTTCTGCAAGCATTCATCCGACCCTCGGGCAGACGTGGCCCCAGGTAGGACCCGAAGCCGCAATCTGCGTTAGAAAAATCACTGCTCAATGTATGTCCTGCAAGTCACATGCATTGGAATCACAGTGCGGGCACGATGAACAGCAGCCTTTGATTCTAATTGTATTTATACGTGCCTGCAAATTATAGTCATAGCCAGTTACCAATCTAAAATTTAACTTAGATCTCGGGTGGAAGTCTCTTAGGTCTCGGTGGGTTAAGTCTCTTTAGATCTCGGATGGAATTCGTCAGCAGTTGCTCTTAAGATATTTGAACATCTTTTTCTTTATTTTCGTCCTTTAGAACTAGATAAATTTTATTACATATCTCAGCTTTAGAATGTCCTTAAATTCCAAATTTATCTTTCTGGAACGTATAACTGTCCTTTTCTGCCAATTGGTAGGTAGTTCTAATCAAAGGGTTCCGCAATGACATGGAATCCACTGATACACAATATTACAACCTACTTTCATAAGATTCTTTAGAAGCACATTAGTATTACTGACGCTACCATTATCGTTAGAACCAGTAATACTCAAAGCTTTTATGGCGGTCTGAGAGTCAGTAAAGGGAAACAGCTTTGTTTTTATCAGAGTTGACTGTACTTAATTGTATTATTATATTAATATTAATTATCAGAGTTGGCTGTATTATATGGCAGCTTGATGCATGGAGAAAATGGAAACATTCCAATGTACCTTGACTAATCGGAAAATGGGCAAGATGATGGATGTAACATGTGCCGCTTGCTGTCGTCACAAAAGTTTGGAATGTCACCATGGATTTAAGAATAGGAATTCAAATCGCACTTTCGATAATCGATAAAATCAGTATGGAAAATAACTGTCATACAATTTCCGGAAGATTTGTCATGGAGTGCTTAAGGCTGCAGTGATGAAATTCATAGTCCAAAAATCCATCAATTGGTTGCGATACGAAAGTTTGGAATTACTCTACCAGGGCAGCGCTCTCACCATTAGGTTCGGAAAATCCATCACATAGCTTTGTTGCTGTTAGTAAAGCAATGCACTTGTTCAAGCAATGCAATGTTCGCTAGTAAATAATGCGATTAAGGGCAAAACCTGTTTAAACTAATGTATTTTGTTACATTGGAAGTTTGATTCGAATATGACTTGTTAGTCTCGATTTGACCCATGCGAGACGCCATTGTTGATTGCAATCGGGGTCACGAGCCTCAGCTGATCTTCCCACAAATTCCCGATCACTTTGCTTTTTTCTTAGAAAACGTTATTAAAGTGAACAATCTAGACTCTCAACATAGCCTTCTGATATGGTCAAATCAAATGAAGTATAAAATGCTTCTAACTGCAAGTTACGTCTATTCTCCATTCCTAAGTAAGCGAAATCAACATTTGCCTGAATTTTGTAATCCACGTTGCTGGAAAACTAGAGGTATGAAGGTGAAATATTACGGACATACATAAAATAGCACTCAGATTTGCAGAATTAAAATTTCAGTTTTCAAAACTTACTGTAATAAGACAAAACGGCCATTTCTAAATTGAGCATGCTCTCAACGCTCACTACAAATAGAGTGTAAAAAACTTTGTTGTACAAAAGTTAACAAGTAGTCCAATAATAAGCTTCACTATCCTACTTTTCTACACGGTGGTCAGAAGAACGTGGCAAAAGAAAATACATACCATGTGAAGCTTAATATTGGTCTGATTTGACTCTCTACCAATGGAGTTAGAGAGTTTCCCTTCAACACCATGATACATACGATAATAAAACGCAAATCTGTGAAAATAGGTTTTAGTGATTTAAATGTGCTACTTTGATCCCATTGTTTCTTTGTATTTGAATTTGTTTAATTTACAATTTAAATTCTAAAAACTAATTCTCTTTTGTATTAGGATTATCAAATATTGAAATTGTTTTTCCTTACACTTCTAATTTCATAATTTATTTGTGAAGTTTTAATTTGAAATCTTTAACAGCTCGCATATTTCATACGTGCGAAGCAATTCAAAGCCCGGATTTCTGCTACTTATACTTTCAGAACTAATTTTTTCAAAAAATCCTTATTCTCGGAATAACATACATATCTTGTTAAACTAATACTCTAATATTGGCGCAGAATCACAAAAAACTTTCATGGCAATTTCGATATACAGCTGTCGCTGCAGCAATCGAATTCTGAGTATTCAAATATAGCCATAACAATATTTTTGCATGATTTGTAATTTCAAACATGTGTCGCTCGGCGAACTGCTTTTGCACACCTCAAATTTGGATAAATATTTAAATAGATTGCAAGGTTTGCAAAAGAAATAAAGAGCAAATAGTATCTTGAAGAAGGACAAGATGTTTCAATTCATCGAAATTTTATAGAATGTGGTAAAATCGATTGTTTGCCTTCAACTCTAAAGTAGACGTATGGAAGCTGGTAAATATTTATTTTCTTGAGCAAACAAAATGTTGAAATTCTCAAATATTTCGATATTCTGTAAGAAGATTCTGTTTTCTTTCATGCACTTTTAGCATAGAAAATAATAATTTTATCTTACAATAAGTGGAGATTGTTGTTTGAAACCCGAACGTTAGAGAGCATTATTTTTCCTCTCTCATTCATTACGGAGCCTGTACGACAAATATAAAAGTCTGGAAAGAATTTCCCGCGTTGTCCTGGTTCTAAACAAGCGTCCACTATGTATAAATACTTAAGTAAGCACCCGTTGCTTAAAAAATACATTTGAACACAATTTAAAATAATTTCGATCCGAGAATTACACTAATCACATCGGATGCACTCTTTGCAAAAATAAATACGAAAGTCACATTTGACCGTATATTCAACCGGTCATAAAACAGGCGATTTCGAGCTAATCCACATGCAACCTAATATAATATATAAAGCTCCATCTGGCTGGAATTTTAGGTTTCGCGGCCAAGACGTTTGTCTATAATCTTGCCATAGTGCCTCCTACGAAATTCGAGCCATATTTTTCTCTACGCATTTTATCGAGTTTTTAGTAAAAAAATAAAATTGCATTTCAGTTGGGAAGTCTTTCATAATCAATGCTTTATGCATGATTGATCTTTCTTGTAATTCATGAATATGTCAAATTTTGTCCTATGCTGCCATGTACAAAAATTATAAAATTTCGAAAAAACTTCGAAGTTTTTGCTCGAATTAAAAAAAAATCGATTTTTAAATATATAAATGTTCGTGAAAATCCATTAATATTTGTGGCTGCTACCATGTGCACAAAAAAACGACCCCAAGCAAACACATTACAACAGAAAGATAGGCTGGCATGGCCTAAAAATAGTCAAAAGGTAATTTGGCGGTCCTGAAATATAATTAGGAATCAAAATCCTAAAATCGAAAATGTTCGGGAAAAACAATATTTTATCTATACTATATTCCATAATGTGAAAGTATGAAATGTGATAAATTTGAATAAGAATGTTAAGTAGAGGAACACTATGATATAGACCAAAGAGTATACTTGAGCTGCGAGTTCGCATCCTTGACAGACCAGCAAAAGGACCACAAATTTTTACATGCATATGCCAACTGAATTTTTGCTGAATATACTCAGGAATAGTTGAATTTTTGCTGAATTTTTATCAATTTAGCTGAATTTTCCCAAGACGGGGCCGTTTATTTTGATTTTGATTTAGAATTTGCGATGCCAGTCTATCTTTCTGTTGTAATGTGTTTGCTTGGGGCGATATTTTGTGTACATCATTCTATTTTTAACACTTTACAACAAAGTTGAAAACTGTTTTTTAACACTTTACAACAAAGTTGAAAACTGTTTTTATGACTTTGTTCATTCTGTCTGTCTGTCTGTCTGTCTGTCTGTCCGTTAGCACGATAACTGCCGCAAAAATGATTTAATCAAAATGAAATTTTAGTATGTTGTTCAGACGGTCTGTAGGACCTATGGGAATATAAATGAATAATATCACCCAATTAGTTTTGGATTGAACCCGGGTTGAAAAAATGAAATACATTGAGCCCTATGGGACCTAATTATTGAAGCATTTTTTAGGCGGATTTAAAATTCACAAATTGCTTCGAAAATTTTAGGCAGTATTCAAATTGTTCCATAAAATATATAAAAAAAAATTCAACGAAATATATTCAGTAGTTTTTTAAATAAAAATTAAAATAATAATAGAACCTCTTATATGAAGCGATCACGTGACCATGATATGAACCGATCACGTGACATACTTCAAAATGATATATGGCATCCATCTTGTCTCAAAATCATGATTTTTAAAGTTATTTTTAATTCATATTGAGTGTTGTATCCGTCCTAAAACTACTTTATTTTTGCCTAAATTCTGTGCATCTACATACTGAAACAACGCAATGACAATATATTTGTTTTAAACGCTCATCCCAAATTTGTATTATTTCTACAACTAAGCCTATTTTTCACCTATGTAAAATGTAAACAGCAAAATATGTAGAATGAGTTGTATTAGAATTGCTGTAATTCTTTAACACAAAATCATTTAGCCCATGGAGTCTGCTTAACTGATATGAATGAAATATTCATTAATTTTAGAAAGAGAAGGACGATATTTTTCGATGAAGTTTTACGCATATAGTTTAATTACTTGTAGCTCCATGGTCTTAATTTTTAAATAAAATAAATTATTATAGTATTGTGATGAATGACATGAATGGGGGAATTATTTATGAATGAAATGTTGCTTTTATAGAGTGAGCCAGGCGTGTTATTTTTTCTATGACGTCATTTGAATGGATTTCAGTTGTTTTCGATGAAGTTTTCAAATACAATAAATTATCGTAGTATTATAACAATTCTAAAATTATTATTGAGGAATGTATCACATTTTAGAGATGTTTAAACCAGGCAATTTATACTTAAATGCCGTCATTTGAATGAAGTTAATTTTTTTTATGAAGGTTTAAGGTTTCAAATATAATAAATTAATGTAGTATTGTGATAAGTTTTAAAATATTACCGAGGAATGTATTGCATTTTAGACATGCTTAAATGAAATTGGATTGAAGTTGGAAAGTGTTTCATAATCAATGCTTTAAGCATGATTGATCTTTCTTGTTATTGACTTTTAAAGCGAAAAATTTACTTCAGTATGGGTAAAAATTTAATGGGTCGAGCCGAGTTGCAGCGCCAGGGCGTATATTGCCGTCAAAATCTTGAAATTGAAAAGTTTCGTGAAATCAATACCTTCTGTATATTCTATTCAACGGTAGGAGAATGTAAAAAAGCGAAATTAAAGAAATTAAATTTAAATTCTCTAATTATTGAATTTTCGCCAATAGGACGATATCTTCTAGATGTCGCCAAGTTGACGACAAGTGTGACGGACAGGCAGACGGACGTATTAGATTTACTTATGTATATAGACATAATGGGAAAATAGTGAAAACCTAGTATATGAAATGTAGTCAACTGAGGAAAAATGTGTTATTTCTAAATTCAAACATTATCTTAACAATAATTTTCTTATTTATGTAATAATAAAACATACGTAATTACTGAATTTTTACCAATATTTTCATTAATTAACATTTGTTTTTGTGAACAAAGCAGTTCCAGTGAAAAAAGCAGCAACCCTCGTAGCTGAGGATATAAAAAAATATTAAGACGGTAAACAAATTCATTACTTGCGAGAATATTTCTTATATATTTTTACATAAACTTATAAGTCTTAAAAGGTACGAAGTGGATTTCCTTGAATCATATTTTAAGATTTTTTTTTTTAAATTTTTGATCGTGTTACTAATTGGGTCTTTATTCAGTAGTTACTAAAAATATATGATTTCCTTGTAAATTTTTGTTTTTAAATGAATCATTAAAATGTTTTCTTTATCCAGGTAATATGGTTAGAAACTAGGACAGAAAATTAGCAACAGAACATAAAATATCAAATGATTATTTCCTTTTTAAATACGAAACTTTAGTAATATTATACGTTATTGATTTCTATAAGATTTATTTCAAATATTAAATAATAAATATATTCGTCTCAATAGCTTAATATAAAGATTGTTCTGGCAGCCAAATACAACTGGCGACATTTTCTTTTTGTATTTTCCTTGTGATTGAATAAGCCTTGAATGTTTGATGCAGCTGATGTCTGATATATTAAATTGCCAAAATTGCCAATTTTTCAGAACCTTACGACTTATGCCATGAGTTTCTATAAACCACCAATGTCCGCATGAAACGTGTCAAGTACACCACGGCCATGCAGGAGAAACAAAAACTGACCGACCCCGCACACCATTTTATCCACTCATGATCCATACACCTCTACCATTCAATATTACTATGTCTTATACGACTCCCTATCAAAACATACATACTATACCAACACCTAACATAAAGCATTAATTTCACACTTTCCAAAACTCGTCTAGCAAACCATTTTATCAAGTTTAATTCCTTAAACTTTTATCGCAATGTATCAATTGCTGGCCATACTGTGAGAAACCCAGACGAATTTTTTCCGAACATTTTTCAGAGTACGGTTTTGCTCAGATTCTGGTCATTGACCCGAGACCTAGAATGTCGAAAACAGTGTCGTTAAGAGTGTCGTCGCCACCGGGGAGATGCTGGGAAATGCAAAATAAAGCCATTTTGCTTGTCATCAGGGCGAAAGGATGTATATCCCCGAGTGTACGAGAGGGTGGTCTGAGCATCGTTGGATGCTGGGAAAAATTCCAGAAGGTTTATACCAGGGTGGTCCCATAATCACGGTGGCATGGTACGATAAGATTATATATGCAAAAAGACGCGCTCTAAGAGAGATGCCCCACAGACCCGAGACCGGTCGTCCATCTTGTTACTCCAAGTCCTCTGGATGAATCGGACGGCCTGGGGTTTCCACAGAACCGAGAGAGAAAAGTCGCTCTGATGGAGCTCGCGCAGAGAGCTGATGCTTGAATAAGCTCACATGCCTCTAACCAGTCGAGTATTGTGGTAAATTCTGATGTGCAGATGATGTTAATAAAGTTTTGTCTTTTAATTACAAAACTGGGCTCTACTTTACAATGAAGCGTCGGCCACATTACTTTCAGCGAAACATCATGATTCGAACACTCACGCCATTACGGAAGATGATGATTGACGATCGCATACATTTCACGACAAGAGAACGGTATGTGTGAGTTACAACTATCGTACATACATTTCATTATACATACCATGGAAGAAAAGGAACTAACTTGCTCAAGCTTTAAGGGTCATACAATTCAGCTCCAACCAATCAATCTACAAACAAAGTTTGGATTAATTACAATATTTAATACGTGAATTTGAAGATACATCAGGAATCAAGTATTTCTAACTCCATGGTTTAGGTATTCATATTCTAAATTTTTAAATTGGATGACCTCTCTATATTAACTTTCCTATTTAGCTGAATCATGGAGGTGGTACCATGACTAACTCCATGAGCTCAATGAAGTTTCCCTTTTATTTCTTCAGGCATTAAAGTCTCATGACCATAGAATTATTTTATATTGTGCAACCGCCTGCGAACTGAAATTACAAATACTACAAGTAAGATCAATCATTTATAAAGCATTGATTATGAAACACTTTCCAACTTCAATGCAATTTCATTTTAAACATCTCTACAATGCGATACATTTCACTAATATTTTGAAAATTATCACAATACTACATTAATTTATTATATTTGAAAACTTAAAACTTCATCGAAAAAAAATGAACTTCATTCAAATGACGGCATTGAAATATAAATTGCCTGGTTTAAACATCACTAAAATGCGATACATTTGTCTAATATTTTTTAAATTATCATAAGACTGCAATAATTCATTATATTTTAGAACTTCATCGAAAACAACAGCAATTTATTCAAATGATGTCATCGAAATATAACACGCCTGGCTCACTATATAAAAGCAGAATTTCATTTATAAACATTTTCTCACTCATTTCATTCATCACAATACTATAATAACTTATTTTATTTAAAAACTTAAGACCATGGAATTACAAGTAATTAAACTCTATGCTTAAAACTTCATCGAAAAAATCGTCCTTCTCTCTGTAAAATCAATGAATATTTCTATCATATCAGCTACATTGCAGACTCCATGAGCTAAATAATTTTGCGTTAAAGAAATGCAGCAATCCTTAAACAACTCAATCTACACATTTTGCTGTTTACATTTTCAATAAGTGAAAAGTAGGCTTCGTTGTAGAAATAATCAAGTTCGGATGATCATTTAAACTCAGATATTTTGTAATTGCATTGTTTCAATATGTAGATGCACAGAACTTAAGCGAAAATAAAACGGTTTTAGGACGGATACAACACTAAATATGAATTAAAAAGAACTTTAAAAATCACGATTTGGACACAAGATGGATGCCATATTTTATTTTGAGGTGGGTCACGTGATCTTTTCATATAATGGTCACGTGATCACTTCATATAAAAAGTGTAATTATTATTTTAATTTTTATTTTAAAAACTACTGAATATATTTTGCTGAATTTTTTTTTATATATTTTATGGGATAATTTGAATATTTTCTAAAATTTTCGAAGCAATTTGTGAATTTTAAATCCGCTTAAAAAATGTTTGAATAATTAGGTCCCTTAGGTTTCAATGTATTTCATTTTTTCAACCTGGGTTCAATCCAAAACTAATTGGGTGATATTATATATTTATATTCCCATAGGTCCCACTGACCGTCTAAACAACATACCAAAATTTCATTTTGATAAAGTCATTTTTACGGCAGTTATCGTGCTAACGGACAGACAGACAGACAGAATGAACACAGTCATAAACACTTTTCAATTGTGTTGTAAGGTGTTAATAAAAATAGATATAAAGGCCAAAACTTCATAGACTGTTCCTCCAGATCCATGGGGTAATTTGAAAAACAAATTTCAGATTTGAATTCAACACGGTTGAATTCGTATACATGAGTGTTTTTAGCCCTCGGGGTTACATTTAATGGTTTATCACACTGACACTGCGAGATGATTTAGAGTTAATTCGAAGAAGATGCTAACGTGATAAAAAAATCCGATATCTCCAGTACATCATTTTTCCTACAGATTTGGAAATGACGATATTCTTAAGCAATGAAATAGGAACATTGTTAAAACTATTTTGTTGGAAATTAATTGTCTTATTATCGTTATTGTTTAAAATAAGAACTCTAAATTATAGAATTCGTTCAATTGCAGAGATATTGCGCTTTCTGTGGAAGAGGAAAAATTCACCACCACTGAGTTTCTACACAACTTCAGATATTTAAATTCCAATTTAAAATATTTATTTTGTGAGTTTTATTAAAATGATAATTATATTTAGATTCCAGGGCAAGAATTGTCATATTCCTAAGCGTTGGTTTGGAGGCTTTTATACACGATTCATTGGAAATAATTAAAATCATATTATTATTCATATCAATTATCGGGTGCACTTAGCTCATTTCGGATCATTCCATCACTTCTAAAACAAACAGCGAATTTCTAATTCAAATTTAAGCTTTCTAAATCAAAGTATATACCCACTCACTTATACGATCTGATGAGTTTTGATAGTATAGATATGAGAAGTATTGAAATGGAATGAGGTATTTAAATTTTAGTTTTCGCTATATGTAGATGTTTTGTAAATGTTTGTACCCGATTCAAATATTTTAGAAGAATGTATGTTTACTTGTACATCTGTTGTTGTTGCTGCTAAGCCCTTTGACCTAGACAATACAAGATCAAGTGCAAAAGATCATGCCGCCCACAAAATTATGAAGTTAACCTCTCTTGGTCCTCTAATAAAAGACCTAACGAAGCCTCTCTGCAGTGAAGAAAATGATAGGGAGTTGAAGAGGAAGAAGAACGACAGGTACATGTAGGAAAAACTCTTATCTCCTCGTTCAAATCTCATATCCTTAGTTTGGCTGTTCCTTCACCTTGTCAATGCTGCGCGAAAAGAGAATGGGTGAGTACGTCTAATGAAGGCCATTTCTTTTCTCCCAGTTAAATGTCAACATTCAAACTTTGAAACTTTTCCGGACTTCTACTTGCAAAGTTGATTTACCTAACAGAAGGCGCAACTACTACTAAAGCCACGTATCTGTAAATCTGTTTGTCTCTATATATATGCTTTTGCATCGTATGTATTTAACTCCAAAATTTTGGATCGTGCAGTTATTTAATCCTCTGAATCTGACACTCTTATTAAGTAAGACTAAAATAATTTTTATTAAATTTTATTTTGTTTGGCAATGTATGGTGCTTAGTGTCGTATGAATTTCCTCACATCTCTATTGTTTTACTTTTCGGTCTAGATGCACGGATGTCGGTCCCTGAGACGTCACGGCAATGTTTTTCCTACACCCCATCTAGCCATCTGCTTGTTGTGATACTGCGATCCCATATTTTTATACGTAACCCTGGGGGAAAAAAATATGTAACGTATTTGAAATGTATACAATGTTTTTGGATTATGTATATAGCCAGGCCTTTGCACAGACGAAATTGGGATTTTTTGGCGCCGTTGGGTTGTATGCGCACTGGCATGGATTGTAAATATTCAGAGAATTAATTGCAGCAAAATGTCAAAGTTGAGCTACAAATCTCTGAAAATTTATAGCCCTGTCAGGTGTGGCTCGTGTCGGGGTCCGGTCCTTGGACCATCCGGTTTGCAGAAAGCCCTCTGGTTCTGGTGTTTTAGTGGAGCGCATAAAAAATGGGCGTCGCTTCGAAAACCAATGGTGTGAAGCATTTTTGGATCGCCTTTTTTATTGCGTTTGGGAAACAGCGAATGGGAATTGGGGGACTTCCTCCTTTATTTTTGTCATTCCCCTTATTTTTAAAATTCTGGAAGTTTTAGAAAAATGTAAAAAGTTCAGACGCAATCTGATTTTGATGGAGAGAGGTCTCCTGGGTTTCTTTGAGCACTTGTGTGAGGAACGCTTCCGTGCAACGAAGTAGGCGGCACTTGATGGCACTTGTCGTGCGGCAGTACCTGCAAGTTTCACTGAACCGGCGCATTTTACTTAACCAGGGGTAACAAACTCTAGGATAGCGCATATTTTTCCAGAAACAGCCTTCTGTTTACTGCAGCTGTGGCAGTGCTTGGTCACAGCTATTTAGAACGGTTTCGACTATTTTTGCCTAATCTTTCACTACGAAGGTACGTGGACGGAGTCTTGTAGGGGCACCTATCCCATGCTCCCAAGTAGCAGACAATCTCTACGAAAACGTATCTGATCTTAACTTTTTGGTAAAGCCAGTACGCAGTTCTCACGATCCGCTGGGCGTAAGCCGACGTTAAGATGAGGAGAAGGGAAGTGGACAGTGTGCCCATCTCCGAAATAATACTTGGCTAAACTTTGGTCACCTGATGATCCTCAACCGAGCTGCTCAGACTGGCAGTGTTTTTCATGAACCGTCCAAATAATGAACTAACCTTCAATTAATCGTGCCACCCATTCCAATGTGCAGAGGGATAGCTATCAGCACTCATTGAGAGTCATTCTTATGTAATGAAGGTATGAAAATTATATATTGATTTTAAAATGTTTTATATGTAATGTCTAAACATAGTTTGATGTGATCTACAGTGTTAAGGGCAACTTTACGCTTCATGGGATATTTGCCCAAATGAAATTTATATTTTGTTTTCCTTAAAAAAAAGTAATTAAGTACAAGTTTTGGATAATAAAAAAAATATACAAATTAATGCAAAATTAACTGTGCACTCCGAGGTCAAGGTTAGGTAATTGGGGATTCATTGTAATTGTGTATATTGTTATTTAATGTTTCATTGAGATTTCATGTGTTCTGTAAATAAATTGTTAAGTGGCCACAAAAAAAAGGAAGTGATTCTTTATTTAGCGAAGCAATGTACTTAGGTCCAATCGGACCCCACTATACATAATGCGGTTGAGCTGGGTGGAACTATTTGGTGAGTAACAGTAGTGTATTTATGTGTTCTATTTTTGTATTTATGTGTATAATTCACCTCACCACACTTGCCAAGACCGGAAACAAGTTCGAGCTTCGGAATTCTCCACGGCCTTACAGTCATAGGCGTTCGGTGTCCGAAAGGAATACCGGCCCCTTTTGAATTAGGACGCAGTGAAGCCAAATGTTACGTAGAGCTAAAAGTGTGGAGGGGTCATTACGTCCAATAGTAAACACGCTGGGCGTTGTTCTTCAGCCTAAAGGTTAACCAGGAAAGGTGTAGGCGGGTGTGAATTTTCAGTTGTTGTTTTTTGTAGGAAGTGAGAGAAGTTCGGAGAAGCAAGGAGAAAGTTTGGGGAGAGAAGTTCGGAGGAGCGAGGAGAAGGTTTTGGGAGAGAAGTTCGAAGGAGCGAGGAGAAGGTTTTGGGAGAGAAGTTCGGAGGAGCGAGGAGACGGTTTTGGGAGAGAAGTTCGAAGGAGCGAGGAGAAGGTTTTGGGAGAGAAGTTCGGAGGAGCGAGGAAAAGGTTTTGGGAGAGAAGTTCGGAGGAGTGGGGAGAAAGTTTTGCGAGAGAAGTTCAAAGGAGCGAGGAGAAGGTTTGGGGAGGGAAGTTCGGAGGAGCGAGGAGAAGGTTTTGGGAGAGAAGTTCGGAGGAGTGGGGAGAAAGTTTTGCGAGAGAAGTTCGGAGGAGCGAGGAGAAGGTTTTGGGAGAGAAGTTCGAAGGAGCGAGGATATGGTTTTGAGAGAGAAGTTCGGAGGAGCGAGGAGAAGGTTTGGGGACAGAAGTTCGAAGGAGCGAGGAGAAGGTTCTGGGAGAGAAGTTCGGAGGAGCGAGGAAAAGATTTTGGGAGAGAAGTTCGGAGGAGCGAGGAGAAGGTTTTGGAAGGGAAGTTCGGAGGAGCGAGGAGAAGGTTTTGGGAGAGAAGTGTGAAAAGACCTGAAACGATTCTGATGATGATCTGAGGAAATTGACCATCCCCGTCGGAGACCGTCTGAGCCCGATGACGCGCCACTGCAATCGACAGTCCTGATAGGCCCTTTTCAATATACAGCTCCTCTTGATGTTTTTCTATCTCTCTCTCTTTCTGGACACACGAAATACATTTTTCCTATAACGGCTAGAGAGTAACATTTTAGTCTAAGACACACAATGTTTAGTGAGTCCGGAAGAATGTTTTGTTTAGATTGAACAAAGTGTAGTTAATGGTAATTGATGGACAGGAATTGTATCCATGTAAAATACTTTATATATTGTGTGTCGGACAAAACGTGTGGTAAAACACCATGCAACACTTAGGGTTAAAACTAGTTATCTTGAGGGAAAGTTGATACAGTATTTCCTCCGTGGTTAAGTTTTAGCCTTTTCAGTACTCATTGTGGGTTTCAGAAAGTTCCAAAAGACTCCCCCACTTTGTCGACTCCGGGAGAAAAATCGTAAATCCTACTTCGTTACGTCTGGTCCAGTTGTCGATACTATAAATGTGCACAGATTCAGCCTTCTGGGTCCCCGTTACTCTGGGACTTGCTGTTCTGGAAAATTTTCAGTTTCCCCCCATTTTTACTACTGAATTGAATTCAACATCTAAATTCAAGATTATTTTAAATAACTATGCGTCTTATTTTGTGCAATTAAACTTATTTTAATGGATTATTATAGAAATAAAGAAAAAATTAACTTCTGTCTGTAGGGAAAGTATTGTGCTGCCTGCACCATTTCTTTTTACACCAAAACAAACATAATTACTTTCATATCGTCTATCGTAAACCGTACTTAAAATATTTCCCTTTTGGAATTTTATCAAGCTCGCTTTATTAGTAAAATGCTTCAATTTCCCAAATGGAAAGGAAAAATACTGAAATACTGCTAATTAATATACATATTTATAATTATTTATTTGTGTTTTACTATCTGCATTAAATTTAATTGGTTGCATAGAAAAAAAAAGAAAAATTGAATTTAGGGAGGATGTCATGTGTTGCCGACATCAGAATATTTTATTTTAAATTCTGTCATTAATTGAATCTTTGAAGTAGTAATTACTATAAAAAAATCGTTTTTTTATCATATTTCATTTCTTAATTTTTCATTAAAATGTTATATATATTTGCAGGCAATTTGGAGAAACGAAAACTAAGTGCTTCGGATGTAACAAAATGTAGTTTCTTTTATTCTTTTTTTTACAATTTTAAGTCAAATAACTTTTAAATTACCATTCCTTATTCACTTCTGTTTACTCTAGGGTGATAAAATATTTTTAAACCATTAAAAGCAATGAAAATTTAAAATTATTTTTCTTTATATTTTTGTGGTGGAATAAAATTATCAGTAGTAAACTGCATAAAAGAAAAAAATATTCTGATGGCAACAGGTTTGGAGTGGCTACACGAACATTCTTCAGGATGATAAATGAAGAACATTCCGTCCAAGAGGAATAGGAAATTGTTAATCCATAGAAAATTCGTTTCAATTAGATTCGCGAGAAATAAGTTATTCTTATAGCAGAAAAATGACTATTGGCGTTCAAATACAAAAGTATTACTCAAAGTATATTTTCTCATGAATGGAATGAGCTAGATCCATGTGAATGATGACACCAAATTGATCGCATGATATTACATATGAAAAGTGAACATGTTTCTCAACAGTTAATATATATATATTTTTAATTTATGGGATTTTTTGATAAATTTATTTGAAAAATTTGCAATATCTCGAGAACGGTTCAGACTAGCGTTCCAAAGTTTATGTCAATCATTTTCTGAAAAAAAATTACGTAAAAAATGTCTATATGCGTAACTTTATTAAAAGTTATGAATTTTTGATGATTTTTTCAAAATTTCACTCGAAAATTTAAGAGATTCTGAACATAGGATTGTGTTTAAAAACGATTGATTTCCAGTATTCACGAATTGTGATTTTTGTACCAAACTTCATTCTAATCGCTGCATTCGTTCGTGAGATATCGTCTCCACAGACTCACTGATACACACACACACACACACACACACACACGCACACACACACACATACACACAGACATCACCTCCAAAATGTTTGATTCGTGATCAGGAATGCTTGAAACGTGCTTTCCCATCGAAAACTCGACTTCGAATTTTCGACCCCGTCACAATACTTTCCACATACATTATGTATATAAGTAACGTAATATTGTACAAAATCTACGGCGCTGTGTTTTTATCGTTGAATTGTACATTTGGCGATTTTCCGAATGACAACATGTAAAACTATTTCAAAATACACAATTAACTTATATTTCGCGCAACTCTAAATAAACAATCATTAATATTAATAGCATCTTCAATAAGCGGTATAGTCCATATACTAAAAAATCTGAAGTGGGCAGCACATGATATTCCTTATATAATGCAATGAATTTACTACTGCTACAGTAAAAAAAAAATCTGATGTGAACGACACATGACTTTCCTTATATAATGCAATGAATTTACTACTTTTACAGTTAAACAAAATGTTATTCTTATAGTAGATACTTATATTCTTTCCAAGATATTGAATTTCTTCAATTAGTCGTCATTTTCATTGATTTAGCGTCATTTTTATCCATTTGGCGAGATTTTCGTTATTTTGACACCATTTAAAATTGTCGTCAAGTTGATTATTTTCCACTAAATTCGTCTTCAAAATCTCGCCAAGCGTTATTGATGGAGAAATAAGTTATTCTTATATCAGATAAATGACTATTGACTTTCAAATACAAAAGTATTACTCAAGGTGTCTTTTCTCGTGAATGGAGCGAGTTAGACCCATGAGAATGATGTCACCAAATTCATCGCATGATATTACATATGAAAAGTAAACATATTTCTCAACAGTTAATATTTTTTTAGTTTGTGGGATTTATTTAATAAATTTATTTAAAAATGTGCAATATCTCAAAAACGGTTCATACTAGCGTTTTAAAGTTTATATTAATCGTTTTCTAAGGAAAAATTGCATAAGAAATGTCTATTTGCGTAACTTTATTAAAGGTTTTGATTTTTTGATAATTTTTTCAAAAGTTCACTCGAAAAGTTAAAAGGGTTCTGTACATTCGATTGTGTTTTAAAACAATAGTCTTCCAGTGTTCATGGATTTTGATTATTTTACCACATTTCATTCTAATCGCTCCATTCATCTGTGAGATATCGTCTCCACTGGCTCACTGACACACAAGCGTACTTTCACACACACACACACGTATATTCACACACACACACACACGTATATTCACACACACAGACACACACACACGTACATTCACACACACACGTACATTCACACACACACATACATCACCTCTAAAGGTTCGATTCCTGATCAGGGTTGCTTGAAACGTGCTATCCTGTCGAAAACTCGAATTCGAATTTTCGACCCCGTCACAATAGTTTCCTTACACATTATGTATATAAGGAAAGTAATAATATGTAATATTTGTTTAGTTAATATACAAACCAGCAAAAATATTTAAATATATCTTCTAGAAATAACGTATGTATATAAATTTCCATATAAAATGATAGGATACTTTCAGATTTATATAAATGAAATTCTATTTAAAGGTAGCAAAATTTTGTGTAATATATGTTTGGTTAATATATAAACCAGTAAATAACTTCAAATATGGCATCTTTAAATAACATTATATGTACATAAATTGGCACAACATATGATAGAATGCTTTCGAATTTATCTAAATGATAATTTGTTAAAGTGTTGCCAAATGTTGTATAACATTTGTTTGGCTGCATCAATTACTTCCCTTGTAACAACACAAATATAGCTATCAGAACTGGTCGTATACGAAAGTGACTCTTGGAATAGAGGTAATCCCATAGCATAGCATTCTGTACTTTATTTAGCCGAAGGAATGTCGGAATGCAGATCAATTTGCAACTCTGATATAAAAGAAATCGTTGCATTTTTTTATTTTTGCTTAGAACAGCTATGGAAGAATTGGTGAATTCCATACGGAATTATGTGGTAATAAATATTGGCAAATTAGTACCGCGAATTATCATTATAATCTATGGGCGTTTTGATATCCCATTGAAATTGCCCATAACATAGCCTGCGGACCGGTTTTGAGCTTTTACTCTCATCGTTAGAGTCCAAGAAATATGCAGTTTGACCTGTGCACAATTACTTCAGAAGCATTTTAAACGGCTTTTCTCTCAGGAACCATTGTTGAATAATATACCGAAAACCGAATCAAGGTGAACATCCCTAAAAATTCATTTCAAAATGACTGACTTGCTATTTCCTACAAAATACAAAAACAAAATCCAATTTACGGCTGTATAGAGAAATATATTATGTTTTTCTTGACAGACAAATGTTCTAATTAAAGTTATACGTCCAAAAATATACAACTTCCTTAGTGCCAATGGCCTCCGCATACGTGTGTGCATTACTGGCCAGTGTTCCGGTCCCGCATTTGTTGTCGAGCAGCACACGGCCAGAACACGTAGTGTGACAGTCTAGAGAGCTACCTCACAGGACAAACGATATCCCCTAGCTGCAGTGCAAGCCCATTTGACTGTTCGCTTGTTCATCAACGATATTCTGCAGCCAACTGTTCTGTCTATGCTGACAAACCGCCCAGGTTCCATGTACCAACGAGACAACGCAGCACCACATACTACACGACTTTCTCAACAATGCATTCAAGTACTATTTAATACCCTCTCGTGGCCATCCAGGTCCCTATACCTATCACCATTAGAACACGCTTGGGACAAATCCTCCCTGGTCCGTAGCGTCATGAATGCCGAAATGCTAAGTTCGTCGATGTGAAAAGTACAAATATTTTATTCGTTGCCCGGCTGATCGCCCAACTTTATAGAGCTTTAAGATTGTCCTCTCCTCTGTTACTTGCTCTACTTATTCACTGTGGCTTTATTCGCCGCAAGTTTCTTGATATACAATGATTAATGCTATTGCGTGTTGATTAAATGAAATATTTTCTTATATAGGAAACACTTTTAAAATATTAGAGTGAAGAGTACAACTTTTTGATTCGTTGTCCGGCTGATCGCCCAACCACATATAAAAGAACCTTCAGATTGTCCTCTGTTATTTGTTTTACTTGTTCGCTGCTGCTTTATTCGCCGCAGGTTTCTGGATATAAGTAGAGGGTTACTACAAAACAATGATTAAAAGAAATATTTTCTTATATAGAAAATACTTTTAAAATCTTATGTATATACATAGTACACAAAAAATTTACTTTTAATTTTTCGCAATCTCTGATCTGAGATAGCATAATTTTATACGTTTTAGGCTTAATTAAGGGCTAACCGAATGGCTGCATTTTTTATGCATATGGAAATTTACATATAACCTTTCGGGCTATAAATAAAATAAAATAAAATTCATGGCAGAATTATTTCCAATATGACATACACAAAGAGTTATTTCCATTTCCGTGTTTTTCCTCGGTTATTTTCGCATGTTCGAAAACAGAGATTTAGAATGTAACTACTACATACAAATTTATCCCTCACACTATCCCTATCATATTTATTGCAAAAAATAAACAGCATTTCACTGTCTTAAGAAAACTCAGAAAGCTAAAAATGGGAAGTTACAAATATGGTCATAAACGTATGCATATTTAATACATGTCCTGGTTGCTCACAATTTAATTTTATGGATACAGTAGAACGTCGATTATTCCATTTAATTGCAGGTATGTCGTATAATTTGAAAATTTCGGATAATAGAAAACGCATGAAATAGCGAACTGTTTAAATAAATATCAAAATTAATAAATGATGTTTTTAGATAATGCTTTTAATTAATACAATAATTAAATACAAAATTAAGTGTCCAGCTATAGCGGAAAATCTCGATAATTTTAATATATTACACCCTCAATCGGTTTAGTGTACGTTGCATATTATGTAGATACGCTTTATCGATACTCGCCTGGAAATTTTTATTTCTATGAGTGCCGGTGATTAGGGGTTTCAGACTTTTCGATTGGCGGAATATTAAGTAATTAAATTTTTTTAAATTAAAACATCATTTTAAATACATTTTTGGTACATATTTTAAATTGTCATTTTATATAAATTATATTCAGATTGCTATAAAGTACCGTTATCGAGATAATGCTCGTGTCCTAAAATCGAAAAATACATTATAAATAAATATGTTCATTATTATCACATATTTAATCGCTCTGCAAATACTTTATATAGAATGAAGTGGACACCATTGTTTGAAAGTAATCATTAGCTGTTCACGAGACGTTGGAAATGTTGATTTTCGTCAAAGGGATCCTCAAGTTTTGAACATTGTTTCAAAATCATGATAATATTAAACTAATTATGTTTCTGCTTTTTTAATTATTCTTTTCGGAAATTATCATTATATATGCATTTTTTTATTTAGAAATTAATGTCAATCGCTTAGACAGCATGGTCATTTTCTTTGCCATACTCGATATATTGCATAGGATTTAATCAAAAAACTAAGTATTACTTCTCGTACTTTTAATAATTCTTCCAGAAATAAATGGACACTATTGTTTAGTGGTTATTCCGATCCGTTCTCTATTAGAGTGTTTCTTTTTTTTTCAGATTGCCGATATCTTAGAAAAGTTTGAACGAATTATATAAAATTTAGTAGGCTTATTCTAATCGGTAGTGACAAAAATCCTGTTGATTTTTAGAGGACGATGGATATAAGAACGCTCTAATTAATCTTATTGCTTTCTTATAATAACGCAATTTGTTAAGCTGCAGATATAGCCATGTGCATGACACATCAGATTTGTTATTAAAAATCGCCTATAAAACAAACATTTAATTACTACATATTAAGAAATGCAGGCTTATATATGAAATTTTAACGGTTTTTTCAATATTTAAATAATAAAACCCTTAATTATGCACAAGTTGTACACCACGAGGCTAATTACATTCTCATACGTAGTACTGAGAAAGTACTGTTTTCCGCAAATTTTCGATATCGAGATTTTGATGTGAATATATATTTTAAGGCCGTCTGTCTGTCCGTCTGTCTGTGGCCGATGTCTTGTACTTACGATAGCGGCGGCAAATATTAAAGGATTTTCACCAAATTTTATATCCGGCTTTGTTATCATCAAAAAAGTCTTTAACTAGATTTATTTATTTAATTCATTTTCAAGTCGAGCGAAAACTTCGAAATTGATTTGAAATTTATTTTTTTAACGTCGAAATAAATTATAATAAGACTTTATAGAACCAACCATTGTGAAAAATAGCCGAGATACAATTTTTGTGCTCGTGACGTCGTTTGCCCCCCTAGAGGGCAAGTTACCACATCTCAAGGGTGTACATTGTCAAGTATAGTATCCATCGAAATATTTTCTCGAAGCCCTCTGTCGTGGGACAGTATTAGAATTTTCCTGTCGCCACTTCACTCCTAGAGAGTCTTACCCCCCCCCCCCTCTCCCTTTGGAAACATTTGAAATTCCAATGCCTTGAGTAGGAGACCAGCTGCAGTCGTGAGAAAGTGGTAAAGGACGCTATGTTATTTTAAAATAAAATAGGACACCTGAAAGAGGTCTAGCACTCCCCAATTTTCGCCAACCCTTTGGAAGGGAGCAAATCCAATTATTCGATTGAGCGCGGTCAAGTCACTGAATTTATGGGTTTCTCAACCTATTGCGGCCAAACGGCAGCCATGGGGCCAGACCAAGGGCATACCCCTTTTCCCGGCTAAGAGGAAATGAGTTCAATGAGAATTTAGAGGAGTTTTGAGAAGTCAAGTGTCCGAACCTCAAGAAAACGACGGAGGAGAGCGTCCCGATGTGTGCCTGCCCTTGCTGTATATGGGATAAGTCCTTTGACCTCATATCCGCTGCAGTCTGCGTACCAGAGATTAGTGTTTAATAAGAAATCTGATTGAGTAAATCAATTATTAATATCATAACTTAAAGGCTAGAGAGAGGGGAATTATTATTATTTTTTTTTAAGATTCGCGACTTAGCGAACTGTAACTATATTGTGTGTATTTGAATTGTTTTATGTTTTAAATTTAAATATTAAGATTAAATATGAGTGTTTTAAAATAAAAGCTTTATTTCAATTAACCTTAATTAGTATTTATTTTGTGTTCTCATGATACATTTTCCGAATAGAGTTAACGTGGAGTTATGCTCGGTAATCGAGCAAGTGGCGTGCGTAAGTACGATCAGAGGCCAATGTGTAACTGTAAGTTTTTCAGCGGAGCCACGCCACATCCTCTAAAGTGAAGGGTAACACGCAACTACTGTAATCACTTGGACTCATGATACCGAATTTTCAGAATTTTTCTTGTAAAATTTGAAAAAAAAGCTACTGAAAATTTATTCTGGTATGAAAAAGTCGACATGAGACATACTCAAGTGAATTGTAATAAATATTTTTGTGTTATAATGCGAATATCGAATTTCAAAGAGTCCAAATAACAAGAGAGAAAAACACAATATAAGGCTGGGTAAAATCATATGCTGCCAGTAGAAGATTTTTTGTACTCACAGATATATTTTAAGAAACGGAATACATCCGTAACTGATTCGCAACATCAAGTTAATCCCACAGCGCAAGAAACAGCAGGATTATGTTCTTTATTTAGTCGTAGAAATGTCGGAATGTTGATCCTTTACCAATCCTCACTCATATAAATTAAAACACTTCTTGTTTAGCGGTTTTGTTCCGTAAAGCCTTAGAAGAAAAAATAAATTCTACATTTTCTTACGTAAAGAATATGTCTGAATGATTGAATGCTTCTAAAATGTCTGAATCAATTAATGTGGCTAAAATAGCTTAATAATTCTCATAGTAGGAATGTTGGCAATCTTCCGACAAAATGTGTTATGATATCCATATGATACGATAAAATAGGTTATGATATCTACATGATGCGATAAAATGGATTGTCCTACAATCCTACAATGATCCTACAATCGCAAATATTACCGGAAAGTTTACATCTTGACACCATCAGAAAGAGTTAAAAACGACCTTATCAACGAGCTTTAAATCGTATCTGTCTAATATACTTATGATATTTCATGATGTTTCATATATATATGTTATAACACTCAATGATTGAAGAGTCAAATTCCAATTTCTGTCATAAAAATAGCGTGATATTTTCACATTGTAATATATTTAAATTACCCTATTCCTTTAATTTTCTATAAATTTTAATGCGAAAACCCTCATAAATTTTCAAAGCTCTGTTTCTTCAGTAGGGATCACAATTTTTCCTTCCTGAACAGGCCTTTCCTTTTGCTCCATACTGGTAGCGTAGGAGATAGGAGAATGTGATATCACAGAATTTGCAACAATATCTGACAGCGTTCGACATTAGTTTGAAAACTGATATAACATCGGAGATTGTTAGTGCGCTAAAGGTAATTTTACGGTAAATAAACTAGGGGCTACGTCTAGAGATTTTTTAGGATTACAAGTATTTTCAGTTTAAAAAACCTACTATTGATTTTTGTCGTTTAGCCTGCCCCAATTGAATGCATCCCGTTGTTCTCTTATTTAGAGCGTAACACTGTTATTTATTTAGAACGTATCAAAGGAGATTACTTAGCGAGTATCAAAATAGCTTATTTAAATCCTTTTACGCCCTAGAAGGCAAAAGGGGTATTTAGAGCGTATCAAAGGATATTACTTAGGGCGTATCAAAACAGCCTATGTATAGTGCACTCCGCCCACGTAGAAGATTAAAGATGTATTTAAGGCACATTAAAGGAGCTTATTTAGAGCGTATCGAAAGAGTTTATTTAGGGTGTATGGAAAAAACTCATTTATTTTATTTTATTTTTAAATTTAAATTCACAGAGCAAGTTATATAAAGAAAACCAATTCTACTGGCATAGAAATAAACTCAAAACATAAAAATAGTTCAATAAAAGACACAGAATTTACACAAATAAAAAATACAAAGTCATCACAACCGGCAAACAGGAACAGATAGATAATCGTATCAACTTGTATCAAATAATGAAATCTATCTAGTTATCCACAATCACTTAAATTCACAGATGTTTGATTTTGCTGTTGGCAATTGGCAACTATAGTTTATATTTTCATTTTTAAGCAGTTTTATTATTATTTTTTCGGTAGCTTTTCTCTAAGACCCCTATTACACGGCAGTATTTGGGACAACAAAACCGTTCGCAAAACAGCTCAGACAACAAATTTAGCCACAACATTTTAAGTTTAACCCTACAATGTAGTTGTTGAAGGAACGGTTGTGCGAAAATTGAAAAATCATAAGCGCGTAAATCCGTACGCCACAGGTGACGTGCTTGCGAGTTATTTTATTTCTTACATTAATGACGACCAAGATGGCCGATAGACTGCTTTGGAATACGTTAGAATCTCGAGATGGAAAAAAAAATAATAGAACTTCTACTAAATTATAGACACCTGCGGGATATAAAAGAACCAAATTATACGAAAAAAAATACACTAAAGAATGCTTTCTGAAATCGGTGGCATTAGACAGGAAGGACCTGTTAGAAAGGAGGGGCTTAAAGTATGATTGCCGAGCTGAAATGCTGAAGTCTGGAGATGGAAAAATAATAGTAGAACTTTTACGAAATTACAGACACTACCTCAAAAAGGCTGGATGTGAAAATGAGTACAAAGGAGTAGAATTTTCTTTATTTTTATTCTTCAAAACATGTAATCACAATTACAAGATTTAAACACATGATATAAATGTTTAATTGCATTTTTCTTTTTAATATTTTATTTCTTGCCCAATTATGTTCTTATGTTCATCAAGTATTTTTGACGTTTTTTAACACTTTACAACATAGTTGAAAAGTGTTTATGTCTTTGTTCATTCATTCATTCTGTCTGTCTGTCTGTCCGTTAGCACGATAACTGCCGTAAAAATGACTTTATCAAAATGAAATTTTAGTATGTTTTTCAGACGGTCTGTGGGACCTATGGGAATATAAATAAATAATATTACCCAATTAGTTTTTTATTGAACCCGGGTTGAAAACATGAAATACATTGAATCCTACGGGACCTAATTTTTCAAACATTTTTTAAGCAAATTTAAAATTCACAAATTGCTTCGAAATTTTTAGGAAATATCCACATTATCCCATGAAATATATAAAAGAAATTTCAGTAAAATATGGTAGGTATTTTTTTAATTAAAAATTATTTGATATAGGGAGAAAAACAAATTCAATTAAATTCTGACTTTTGGGATAGCTACCAGAAAGAAAAAAGAGATATATCTATATAAATAAAAATGAAAATCTGTCTGTCTGTCTGTCTGTCCCATCATCACGGGAGAACGGCTGAACCGAATTTGATGAAATTTGGTGGGTAATCTAGAAATAGCCCCACTTAAAATTTAGTCTATAGTTGGAATTACTAGGACCAGTGGTTCTCGAGATATTAGTAAAAATCAAAACTTTCGTTTGTCTCATCATCACGAGAGAACGGCTGAACCGAATTTAATGAAATTTTGTGGGTGGCCTTGAAATAACCCCCGATAAATTTTGCCCAAGTTTCGAGTTTCTAAGACCAGGGGTTGTCGAGATATTAATGAAAAACTGAACTTTTTTTATAGGAGTTCTACTCTCCAACTCCGTGGTTTATCCAAACGGAAAGGATAAAAATCGTTTGTTTAAAACGTCAAAGGGAATTAAAACTTTATTTTTGAGTTTGATGCAGGATTTTTGCATTAAATAGTCACTATCTGAAAGCATGAATTGATTGAAACATGAATTTAAATGGAAAAATCTACCTCCATGTTTTATATTTCACAAGCTTTTACTCAACGATTAGAAGTATTAAGAAATTAAAATGGTTATTTAATTTCGCATTTTATGAGGAAGATTCTATCTTATATCATGTTGCTCGACAAAGGAATGGAATTAAATGTGTTTGTTAATTATTATTATTATTATTATTATTATTATTTTTTCGATTTGAATAATAAATAAATGGATATTAAAATATATCTTATAAATGAACGGTTTGATTTTTTTTAATTATATTAATTGCGAACTGCATACATCACTTTCATGTATTTTAGCAAAGAGGTTTTAAGCTTATATATTGTGTTTAGCTAATAAACTTATATTCTGTTTATCCAATAAATTCATTTATCCAATTGTTTAAACAGAAAAAGAGTAGAATGGGTATATCTTCTTATAATATTTTAGTGTTTTCATTTAGTATATACAAACTGGATCACGATATTTTATTCAGATCTGCGAATTTAGAGCTACGAATTTGGCTGGATATCGCTAACTTGGCAAATTTCTTAAAAGTTGCCAAATTGATTGAAATGTCCCCAAATTGATAAAAATGACGTAAATCAATGAATTTTATTTTGTTTTGTTAAAAGAAAGTACTGAAATGGTGTTTCGTCAGCATTTGTGTGTCAGTCCAACCGCCCTACTTAGTAACCCATTTAGCGAATTTTTAAAATGTCACCAAATTGATAAAAATATTTATAAATCCATAAAAATATTTTGAAATTGATGAATTGAACTAAATAAACAAAATTGTGTTTTTTTAGGGGATAATATTTTGATGATGGTTCGTCAATTTATCGCCAAGTGGGACTGTCAGTTCTACAGTCCCACTTGGCGATAAATTTGGCGATTTTTTAAAATGTCGCCAAACCTTCCTTAGAGATATTCAGACGATATTTTGACCACAAATTTATTTGAAGCAAATCATAACGTGTCGCTTAACAACGGATTTAAATTTAATGTGTTTATGAGGAAGAAGATTTTTATTAAATCTTTTCCGATTTTAATGATGAAGATATGTATATAAAGTAAATTTCATTGCCATCGTATTTTTGACTGGATAATATCAATTACGATCTTCATGTTTAAACATTATTATTATTGATGTTTTCGGGGATTATTGATTCAGAGATTATTGATATTTTCAATTTCTTATGGCATTGTTTTATTGCGGCAAAAATTGTTGAAACTCATATATTGTACGTTGTACGAGTAATCTTCTACAAATGCACGGGTATATCTTCTAATGTAAGAGAATATGAGTAGTGCATGTATATTGGCATATATTGGAATCAAGCCTTCCGGTATGAAGATCACGGGGATTATGGATATTTTTAATGTATTAAGTAATCTGTTATATATTGTCAAAAATTTTTCAAACTAAATATTATAATACTGGTAATCTTTTACTAACACTAGGATATATCTTCTAATCTATGACATTATAAGTAGTACGGGTTTATCTTCCCATATAATTTTAGCACTTTCATTTGGGCACATATTGGAATTAATTACTGCCTACTGGTTTAAAGATTACGGATTTATTGATATTTTCAATTTATATATGTAATCTACTAATACAGGCTATATCTTCTAATATTCGCGTATATAAGTAGTACGGGTCCCATACAATACGGTATTATTTTGCATATATTGATTCAATTCCATACTTTTTATAAATTTGCTTACAAAAAAGGCCAGAATATTTTATTCTTCAGATCTACCCGTGAAGATAATTTTGTATAGTGAGAACAGAGATCCTTAGGTTTCTTTTTAGGAGCATTGTATTAAATATTTTAACAGAATATTTTGATTAAACATGTCATTTAGTATACTATAGGAATTTGCACATGATTGTGAATTTTAAGTTTATTTATATTATATACTCCGTACGAAGAACGGGTATGCTGCTAGTTATATAATAAATATCTTTCCAAGAGCTTAATTATTTTGCATATGAGAGAGGCTTCACATTTTAAAATAAATTTGGTAGATAACAATTTTTCAAATTTTTTTTTAATTTTATATAACTCTTCATGATATACTAATTTGATGGCATTTTTAATGCACTTTCCTACGTCCTAGAGAGTTAAAATTTGGTACACAGCTTAAATTTGTTCAACATTTTATTCTACAAAAATTTGGTGGATCTTTAAATATAGATCCTACATTTTTTTCGAAATGGCCTGCAAATAATCCCCGTTCACTTCTATAAATCATTGTTGTAATATTGTTAAAAATTCTGATGTGGGTAGCACTTGTCTTTCCCTGCAGACTCATATTCACGTTCTATTTATTCTTCAATAATAATTTGAGGTTATCTGCACAAAATAACAGCCATAAGTATTTTAAATGACACTGAATTTTCACGTTAAACTTGAATTTGGTTCTCATTTGATAGCTGGACTTATTGTCAAAGGTGACGTAGCGAAAACGCGAAAAAACTATAATATCTCAAGAACGGCTAGTCCTAGTGTGTATAATGGGGCTAGTCTCATTCTTTTTGTCGTCAAAAGTATCGCATAAAATAAGAATTTAATTGATATATTTGAGCACACATAGTCTTTTATTTTTATATTTAACGATTTTTGCGGGCCATTTCGCAAAAATAGCCTGTTCCTTTTTCCCGAATCGTACTTGAAAAAACCTACAAATGATTTATATACCAAATTTTGTTAAATTTGTTATATAAATCACTTGTAGGTTATTGAAATATTATACACCAAATTCTGTTAAATTTGTTCAATTAGTTTTTAGCTAAAGTGGATAAAGGCAATTTCTGCCGGCCATTTCGCAAAGAAGGCATATTCTTACGAATGCATACGAAGGCATGCATACGAATCGTACTATAATCTAATGAACATCAGGGTTTCCCACAAAAAACATACCAACCAAATTTTATGAAATTCGGTCCATCAATTTTTCAGTTGGAGTGGATGCAATATCCTCAGAGATACAGGCACAGATACACCCTTACACACACAGACGTCTTCCTACAAATAATTTTTTCGTATTCTAGAAGTCCCAAAACGTGTAGATCCATCGAAAATTCGAATTCCGATCTTCGGCACAATTCCAATACTTTGAATACATACACACACACACACATATATTATCTGTGTATTATCTGTGTATCAAATTCCGTGCCTACGAATTACAATAGTTGTGATTTTAAATGATCCCTGAACTTTTATTATTTCTTCAACGAAGCCTAATTTTAACTTATGCAGAATGCAAATATCTCAAGCGATTGTAAGGTGAGTTACATAAGAATTGCTGAATTTTTTTCACACAAAATTATTTACATCTGGAATACAAGTTACATGAATGAAATATTCATTAATTTTGCATAGAGAATCAGATGATTTGCATTTCGATACAGTTTTAAATATTTAAGTATAATAAATTACTGTAGTACTGTGATAATGTAAAAGATATCACCACTGAATGTATCACAATGTAGAAATTTTTAAATGAAATTGCATTTCAGTTGGAAAGTGTTTCATAATCAATGCTTATGCATGATTGATATTTCTTGTTTTTATTTGACTTCGCTTAACTATGCCGACCAACCATCGTCTGGTACAGCTATCGATTCTCACAATAACAGCCACCTGGTTGCCCTGCAGGATCCAGCCACTTAAAAACGAGCAGTATCCCGTTAGGCACCCAAGGCCTGTCCAAAACTTTGGTATAAAATCGATATTTGAACATTTTCTGATAGCTGTACCAGACGACGGCTGGTTGCCGTAGACGGCTAGTTATAAAATAAAAATTGAATTGAATCGTATTGAAAAAATTTTATTCTAAAAGCAATGCAATTTCTTTCCCAAATAATTCAGCGGATGGTAAATATTTTCCTTCTGTATTTCGATAATGTAATTTTCACTCTTACTCAAGAAATGTCAACAAAAATAAACTGGTTCAAATAACGTCAGTACGAAATCTTATGCACTGATTTTTTAAAATGATTTGCAAGAAAAAAAGAAAACTACCCTAAATTTATTCAATATGTAAAAAAATGTTAAAGGCATTATAATTACAACAAAACAACTATGTTTATTACAATAAAACTATATGTACAAGGTATGTACAAATTTCAGCGTTCGTTTTTCATTTCGCAGAGACAATACTTAAACTTTCCGTCTACATACATGGTGGTATAATACATAGCAAAATATTATGAAAGGCTCGAAAATACAAATTCGAGTTCTGGACGGAAGTGCACGTTTTAAGCTTTCCTGAACTGGAAATGAACGTTTGCCAGGGCATGCGTGTGCATGTTTGTTTGTCTGTCGACGCAATATCTCAGGAGCGAATGAAGCGTTTCCAAAAACAATCCGGTACGACTATTGCAATCAGTTATCAATCCTATTGATAATATTAATAACGCTCATGGTAAACATTTAGTCAATTTTCTTAAAATCACTGAACGGCGATAACAGTTTTAAGAAGTACTTAAAATGACAAGTTTGATCGGCTTGCTGATCTATTGTTTATTCTTTTTTTGGTACTTGTATTCTTACTAGTTGCTTCTAGTTCCTCTTGTTATGACTTTTGTTCTGCCACTGACTACTGATTTCATTCTACCATGATGTCAGTTTGATTGGGGCTATGGACTCATCAGGCATAACTAAAGTGCCTTTTTCCGCAGTTCCTTGCCCCACTGTTATACATTTATTTAAAAGGTAACATTTTATCTATTGCGTGGCAAAATAAAGGTTATTTATTTATTTATTAATCATACTATTGATATTAAACGCGAAGACCCTCCAATTTTTGAATGAATTCCTGAAAGAAACATCTCCATCAGATAATTCAACAAAGAACAATAATAACTAGGAGTGCTTTTATAATAGATACACTCCACTGAAACTATATAAATAATAAAGTTCAATTCACAGTTTTGCATTAAAATATTAATCTCCGTATGCAGATACACGTTAAAAATATTATGTTTGCCTCAAACAATCCCGTTGCCAGATAGTTGCATATCAATGTGTCTGCAGCACTCGACTTAAACCGCATTCCGAATCTTGGCGTTGACCAGACTTTTGATTAATTCCATTGTTATTTCGTATTTTACTTCCTTTTTGTGAAACTAGATGGCGCCACCACAATACAAGCTATAATTCATTATTTTCGTTTCTAATGCGTGGTTAAACTCTCATTAATCGTTCTCTAAACTTGTTTCCACCGAAAAAGGAAATCTAAACATGCCAAAGAGAAGTACAGGTGAACCCTTATATGTCGAACCTCGGTATCTCGAAACATTTTCTTCTCCCTTCACGGACTGTATAAAACTAATTTAAAACAAACTCTTTAACTCGAAATTTTTTTAATCAAACTCTCGATATCTCGAATTTTTTCATCTTACCATTTTCATCTTTTCATTTGGAAAAATACGATCCAAAAATTGTGTTTAATGCAGATGAAACAGGACTATTTTTTAAGTGTATGCTTGATAACTTAGTGTTGGAATATTGTGCAATGATTTGGGACCCTGTTTACAATCTGCATTCTCAACGGATAGAAATCGTGCAAAATAAACTATTACGTACTATTGATTACAGATTGACTATTATCCTTATGATATGCATACAAAGGAACTCAGACAGAAATATAGTTTAATGTCTCTTAAAAAAAGAAGAAGCTGGTCCTGCCTCTTGTTTTATTATAAGGTTTTAAATAATACTATTGATTGCCCTACTTTACTTTCTTGCCTGGAATTCCACATACCTGTCAATAATACCAGGAAAAAAACTCTTTTTCACAATACTACTGTTAAACACAACTACATTAAATGCTATTCTATCTATAAATTTGTTGATCTATATAATACCTATTGTGCTGCTATTGATATTTTTAACTTGACGCCTGCCTGTTTTAAAAAAGCCTGTTTCAATGCGCTTGACATGTTTACTAATTAGTATTCTTGTATCCTATGTTCTGTACTTTTTAATTTCTTGTGTGGCTACTGTAACTGGATTTCATCTGTAGTTGCCACGTAAATTGAATAAAATAAAATTATGGCCATTAAAGGTGAAGTATGTCATGGCGGGAAAAGAAGCAAAGAAAAATTAACTGTGCTATTTTGCACTAATATGGATGGTTCAGAAAGGCTCAAACCTCTTATGATAGGTAAATCTGCTAAACCCCGATGTTTTTCAGGAATGAAATCTGTTCCAATAACTTATTTTGCGAACAATAAGGCTTGGATGACTGACGAAATTTTCACTAATTGGTTAATGGAACTAGACAGAAAAATGTCCTGTGAAAATCGCGATATTGTTCTCTTCTTGGACAACTGTACAGCGCATAATAGCGTGCCGAAATTAAAAACCGTGAAAGTTCATTTCATGCCATCAAACACAACTTCTAAGTTACTGCCTTTGGACCACGGTATTATTCAGAGTTTTAAATAAACTATCGCCACAAAATTAAGCTCATTTGGATCCGCGTAGCTCATTTGGAAAATGTGATAGATATTGAAGGATTCAATACCTGTAACCATACTGTCATAGATTACTATTTTGCAAGTAAAGTAATGCAAGATTAAATTTTAATAATGTATGTACGTACATAGTATTATATTAAATGTGTATCCAATCATTCCAAGCTTCGCTTTATTTGTTGTCAGCATTTTCATGGGTGATACCCAATTCTCTGTCTGTAAGATGAAGTAAGTGATTTTTTTAAGAATGTGTAAAGTATAGGACTAGTATGTATATATTATTTTATGAATTCCTTAAAATTTTTCAAATTTTCGATATCTCGAATTTTTGATATCTCGAAATTTTTTCTACTCCCTTCAAATTCGACATATCGAAGTTCGACTGTATTTAGAAACTAAGTTCGTGTTTAAGGATTTATATAAATTCAGTGACTTCCACACATAAAAACCAACATAAATATTTAATTATATTCGATAAACTATTTTTAATATTTATTTCCAAATAATAGAAAACGCATATTTTCCATAAGTACTTACAGTATAATTTTGACACTTAAATACAACGAAACCATTTTCCCATTAAAACTATTTTCTAACTAGGGAACCCAATTTCTTCCGTGCCGTTTTCTTCCATTTTAAATATTATTAATGATAAACCAATACTTAAAAGTAAAGCAGCGAGACATTTTCTACGGCAAAGCAATTAATTTCCCATTCTCTTAAACTTGCTGAAGAGTTTAGAATCTTTGATTCTCACTTTCAATAGTAACCACGTTATATATTTGAGAAATAACGAAATGATTAAATAGTTAGGCAGATATAGGTATAGTTATATTATGTGGATTATCGAACGTTATTATACACTCTTTCAACATTAAGTATCAGAAATTAAAAAAAATTAGGATAATATATAATTCGAATGTTTGCTACAGATAATTTTCCGAAAGGAGAACAATAGAATATGTAAAAAAGTTTAGTCTTATCAAAGAGAATAATGTGCAGTGAAAAACAGAATTATAACAATAATTTTCCGTGTAAAATGTATGTCAATCAAAAACAACTGTTCAGAAATGAAGTTTTTCAGCTTTACGGAAAATATCAGCCTTAATGATTAAGATGAAGGACTAGCGCAAAGTTTATCAAATTTCATGAGCAAAAGTATAGAGAGGAAAATACATTGTATATATTTCGTAATAAACTTGTCAAAATTTAATAATAACGATATACATATATGCAATATATACACTGTTCAAGTTTTATCATCCCAGCTCATGTTAATTATTTTAAATTCATTGCAGCAATAAGCGGCTTAGGATCAACAGTTTGCAGCAATAAACGGCTTCTCTCTATAATCAGCACTGGAGTAATCTACAAGTGACTTATTTACTATCTTTGTAAAATTTGGTAGATTCGTTTCCTAGATAGAGTGGATATATACGAATTTTGTGGAAATATTCCAAAAGACTAGGTCTTTTGTCCCGAATAGTCCCAAACACTAATCAGCATCAGGGTAACCCACAAATGACTTATAAAATTTTATGATGTTTGGTCCATTAATTTTTGAGCGAAATTGGGTACACACATTTCGCAGAGAGACAAACACACACACACACGCTAAAAATTGTTTTTTTGTGTTCTAGAAATCCCAAAACGTGTAGATCTGTTGAAAAGTCGAGTTGCAAGTTTCAGCACGATTCTAATACTTCCCCTATACATTACCATGTATTGCAGGGAAAGTAAAATGAGTCCAATATCCAGCTTTATTTTCAGTATGCGATGTCATATAAAACGTAATACTCCAGTATACTGCTCTTTACATATATAGATGTCCTATAGATTAAACATCTCCCATACGCTTTGCTCTTTCACAGAAACACACACACACCCACACACACACAGATACACAGAAAGAGACAAACAGACACCCACATAGACACACACAGACAGACACAGCGACACATACAGACACACACAAAGTCACACACACACAGACAAAGTCACATACACACAGATACAGACACAAACACAGAGATAAACAGAGACACTGACAGACAAACTCACACACAAACACACAGAGAGACAGACACACACAGACAAAGTCACATACACAGATAGTCACATAGTCAGATACAGACACACACACAGATAAACAGAGACACTGACACTGACAGACAAACGCACAGACAAACAGACAGAGACACACACACACACACAAATAAACAGAGACACTAGCAGACAAACACACAGACAAACACAAAATGAGACACATAGACGGACATACATACAGATACACATACATATATAAACACATACATATACATACATACATACGTGCAGATACACATGCACACACATACAGACAAGCGGGCGCGAGCACGTTAAAAATAGTTCTAGCGAGATAGAAACTGTCAACTCCAGTTCGGATTTTCGACACGATCCCAGTACATTACTTACAGCAACTATTGTAGTGAAAGTAAACCGTTCGAAAAACCTCTTTCTTGAATCTTAACCTTTCATTTAATGTTTCAAAATTGCCTTTTTTTATTTCAAAAATCCATTCGATATAAAAGTTTATGTTCTTTTCTTGCAAATATTATTTATGTCTTCCATCAATCCGTTACATTCACGTTTCCATTTTAATAGAACTTAAAGAAGTTTTTTTTAATTCAATAGGAATTGATCAAAAGGATTTGTTGGAGATGGGTGAGAATAAAATATTCTGTGCAGAACGTTTTTAAATATCTCCAGTTTTCTTTACTATTTCATTTTGAATTATCGATAATCTAAATGGATTTTTTTATTTTCCATGTTATACATAGATTTTTAAAAAAAATGGTTTGAAAATATGAGTTTTGATATAGTTTTTGATAGATTTCTATGTTTTGGGTACTTAAAACACCATTCTGAATATGTGTATATGCAGTTAAGACGAGGCATAATTTGTCGGTTTTTCATTAAAAAAATTGCGTGATGAATTAACGATTATTCATATGCTGCCTACATCTTGGTTCACTTCAAACTAGAAGTTTCGTTGAACTGTAACAAGGAAACATGAAAACGTCCCAATGTGCTATAAATTGAAATATATTGAGAAAATTGAAAAACTAAAAAAAAAAGAAAGAATTGGAAAAAGAATTGACTTACACGTGTAGATTTGAATCACCTAAACCAACCCAATGCGATGTGCAAAGAAGGTGTTGCCAATCCTAAAGTGTAATGTCCATGTTGCTATTCGCAAAAATTGTAAACAGTAAATCCATTCTAAAGTATAAGAAGAGGTAATGATCAAATAAAGAGCATTCAACTGACGTGCTTATTAATACATATAGTTAAAAATGAAAATCTTAACTCTATAAAATAATTTGAATAATTAATAAATAATGAATCGATTAGATAATCGAATGTATTAATCGATTCCAGAATTTAAACTAGGCCTACCACAGAATTGAGGAAAATTTTTATGGGATAATCTATAAATTCGAAACAATTGATTTTAATGATGTTACGAAATATTTGAACCGCACTACAAGAAGTGAAAGGTAATAATTTATTTATAAAATAAAATTAAAATAACTTTTCTTAACTGTAAATTATAAATAATTCTACTAGAAAATTCAATATATGAATTTAAATTTAGAAAGTTAACCTTTAGTTAAAGGATTCGCTAATTTTTAATAAATTAAAAATTCCATCAAAGAAGATGAAACATATATTCAGACAACCATTCATCGTGACGAATTCAATAAAAAAATTTTAAAAAATAGAAAATGTATAAAATATAATATCATCCACTTTTATAATTAAACCATTTGTTTTTAGAAAAAATTAAAACTAGTGTGAAGTTATTTGTTTATGAATGCTTTGTGTCAGGGTTGACGAAATCATGTCCGATACTGACTTAATTTGAAACAGTATGTCTTTTTTAGAGCAGTAATGGTTAACAAACGAGGAATTATCTTCAAATTTTTAGATATTATAAAAACAATTTCATAGTTACCCAAGATAAAAAAAATTTGGACTTTTATTTTTTTTTTATAAAATTATTTAAGAAATGCTCTCTTTATGAGTACTTGTCTGGAAAAAGACAAAATACATTATGCATTTGACAGAGTCAAATTGTTTTGTAAATTTTAATGTTAAACCAGTTAGATTTTCTTTAAATTTTATTATTTTTCAAGCTCATTTAAATTAAAGTTATTAGGATTACTATAGTTAAACTAAAATATAAAACAGATGTTTAATTTACATTCCAATGATGTAAATTTAGCTGCAAATGCATCCAATTCTGATTTATGTTTTTTGAAATGGGTACAGTACCAAAATCATTATTTTAATACCATTATTCAAAAATTGACATTCACTTAATTAACAACGCGTTTGAAAAATAGTTCCTGTATGAAACACAAAATAATATAAATTTTAGCCGATGCAAACATATTGCGAAAATGAAAATTAGTTTAACAAAAAAAATGAAATAAAAGGAGCAAAAGCAGTTTTTCACACGAACCCCTGCAACATATACCTTCATTTCATTAATAATAAGTTTAATAAACGGCTATTATGCAGTTCGTAATAATTATAAACATTTTGTCGGCACAAACGGATTTTATAAGCGAAAAATAGTTTCACAATTATACGAAATGTAGACAATCGAGGACAAATATAGTTTGTCTTTCGTGATATTGCTGCAAAATAGCCCTTCATTTCATAAATGATTCATTCTAAAAATATTTTTTTCTATATAACACGAAATTATTATAAAAATTTTAGTCTATTAAATAGATTTCAAAAGTGGAAGAAAAATGAATCATTGGCTATCTCTTGCACAGAGATGCCAACCAATTGAAGAAGATTTCAGTAGTGAAGAAGGAAAATATCAGCAATTAAAACTTTTTCAGTTGTCAAGTTAAGAAATAAAATATATACGCTCACCTAACAAAAAAAGGCATATACATAAAATTATTTGAGAATATATATATAATTATGCATTAATATATATATTCTCATGTCTAAGAACGTATTAGCTAGTTCATGCTTATGATAAAATTATTTTTCATGAGAATAGCTATATCTCATGAGGATAATGATACTCATTATGTTTTAAATAAGGAATACCAAATAAATTCTTTAAAAGATATGCTAAAATGTATACGCTGTGACAGAAAACAAAGATAATTTATTATATTCTAAAGCATTTCTTCTAATATTCTGGATTTGTACATTATAGCTATTCAACCATAATTTCCTTATGCTGCAAAATAATGTTTCAGTTCTTACTAGATAAATAAAATATTGAACATCACATGTCCTTTAACACGACATCTAGAACATCACATGTCCTTTAACACGACATCTAGTTTTAGAAACCTTCTGAAATGATAGGGGTGGTTGATTGTATATTTGATGTTTTCAATCTATATATTTTTCTCTCAGTAACTTCTTGTTCTTGGACCCAGACCGTCCGACCAACTATAAAGGTATAAGGTATCTGTTTGGATGGCCGGGACGTGCCACCCAATTTAGACCGGAACCCAGTGGGGGAAGCATCCACAGAGACCGTACCCTCCTTCCCCTACCACCAACCTCTCGGAAGGACTTGGGCCCACATGTTTAATGTGATCGTGGGCCGTCTGAGTGCAATTCCCGCGCACTAACCACTGAGCTGTCACGCCTCTCTGAGTAACTTACTATTTAAGAACAAAAGTGGAATCTCACTCATGAGAAATCCAAGGTTGGCTGGAAGTTTTACAAATGCATGTTGGATGCATAACGGCAAAGAATGATGAACGCCCTTTATGTGCACATATTTTGAGCTATTATTGCTTAATTCGTGTGCCATACTGTTATTTAAATACGCAATTTTCTTAATTTATATCATATTCACCCAATTTAATCTTTAAAACATCAAGTAGAGGGATATTGTTCTGTTGCTGACGAACGGAAGTAGTTCTAAAAATCCATTTAGATAAAAGACAAAATTAAAAATTTGGTCACTCAAAAGCCAGACTAGCACTCCTGTACAATATTTGTTTTAATGGAAATCACATGACTATGAGCTTGCACAGTCATGTTTCTTGAAAGTTATTTTCTAAATAAACTGCAGAATTAATTCAAGAATGGTGAAACAAAATTAATAACTAAATAAATTTAATTTTTATTCCGGAATTTATTTAAAACCAGTTCATTTATTTATTTCTTTACAATAAGTAAGGTTATTTTCAAACAATATATAATAAAGAAGTGGTTTATGAGTTTTGACTACCGAATTCTATTGAATACATTTTTAAAAGATATCGTTCTTCCTGACGTGTTTTCATGAGTAACAGTTTTAAATCTGTCGCAGAATTCTTCGGAACATGCAATTTATTACTCTTATACGTCCGGCTTTTATAAATTTGGTGTTAGAGATATTCATTAAATGAAACATAGACCATTTCAAAACACTTTATATGGACCTCTTTAAAGACTCTTGTAAACCAGCGCAGAAATTTTCACTCATTGAACGACTTAGTATAAAATTATCATCACAAGAGATGAATTGATTGAAGTGCTAAATTTTCCTACACTCTAATATATCATATTCTCAATAATTTAGAAGTTTAAACACCTGAGAAAATTATCAAAATTGCCAGTTTTGTTAACCATATATATTTGGAATGCATATGTACCAAGGTCGTAGTAGAGGGGTAGGTTTCAAATACATCCCCTCATAAATGCTAATCAGTTCTTAGCTAGATATTTTTGTAATATCACAGTAAAAATGCGAATATTTACTAGCCAAATTTTTATCTTCTGCTACGAATACAATATATCTATATTCATTTAATAAGAAGTTCGTGCATAGTAGCATAGTGGTGATAAAATGTTCCCTCCTGGGAAAATAACAAACAGAATGGTTTAAAACCTCAAAGCATGTAATTAGGCAAGATCTCAGGCAACATTCTTCGTCATCCGATCATTCAAACATTAATTAAACTGATCCTCTGTAAGAACTGATATATGTTACGTCAGTCATCAACTCTTCTTTGCGGAGACACAAAAATTATGTATCATTTACTGCAAAGGTAAAGTTTAGGTCGTGGTATATTGTACCTTATTAACTCTGAATGTTTAAGTGGCACAAATGCGGTTTCCCACTACAATGAGACAGTAATGGGATTTATCTTCAGTAGTACAATTAAGGGTAAATATTTCGCTATTCATATTTTTTCACATATTATTTTAATGTACACATTGGATTTTATTGGTAATTTATGGTAAATTATAGAATACGTGGATTATTTACAAAACAGTGGATTTTTATTCTGTTATCGCTGTAACGCAAAATGAGCATATTCAATTGCTGAATGATGCAGCTGACTGTTGCAAAAGCATTTAAAAAAATACAGATACTTACCAATTGCTGATACAGTTTATTTGGCAATGTGGGATAATGCACTGATATGGGATAGGATGTGATAAATCCAGTCTGTACAATATCTGTCCAATATTGGAAAAGATTAGACGATTTTTCAGGAGAATTGGTCTAAGTTATTGCTAAAAGTGGCAGATACGGTCAAGGTCCGTGGAATATCGTATTATGTATTCTATTAAACTTCACTTTAGGCAGCGCATACAGACACAATGCATGACAAATGTGAAGAGGTCACCAATATCTGTCAAATTTGATGAAAATAAATGTAAGAAAGGGACAAATATTAAAGGCCCAGTCATAGAAATATTGGCGCGAAAAACTCTTGCAGCAATGCTTGCATCGGCCAATTAAAAAATGAATCTAACCTCTACGTGTATGATGCTGTACGAATGAAGAGACCTATACGTGACTGGTTTCAGATTTTTAATCAAAAATTTGCCAAAAGTTTTGCCTCCCCCCCCCCCAAAAAAAATACAAAATTCCTACGATTCCTTAATAAAATATGCTTATCCCTAAAAGCAGCAAAGATTATCAGAAATTAAATTAAATTTTCAAATATATTGAATTATCTAATCATGGCAACATTAACCCATAATATTCGTCGGCGATATCTAGTCAAATTATTCGCCAAGCATGACAAACAGATAACGATATTGACATTTTTATGTGTGTAACTCTTACTAAGTAAATTCTCTATATTACATACTATGCACCTAAAACTAATGTAACTAAAATTATATCGCTCTTATTACATGTTTCTTTATTTAAGGGATAAATTAACTCCAAGAGGTTCTTCACAAATTCAAGAAGAGCCCCTAATTTAAAACAAAGTTTGATTTCCCAGCCAGATATCCAAAAACACTGGGATGGATCTGAAAACCGTGTTAAAAGATAGTGAGTGATTAAAGTTTAACGCTTGATAAATGATAGAATAAATTGCTTAAAAGCACTTTTGTAATTCCATAAAGAATTTATTAGCAAGGAGGCAGAGGTATTTTTAGAGAGAAGCTGTATTCTTTTATTTTCTCTTCAATACTTAGTATTTAAAGGTAAATTATTGCGATTGTGTAACATATCCGATTAGAATTTTAAGAGATTTGCGTCCTCTGAAAATGCCTAAACACGATAAAATCATTTCTCAATTATCGTTGTGCATCTGTGAGTCTTTGGCAAAGATAATTCTGAAATTATTTAAGAAAATCCTATGAAATTTTAAAGATTATTCAAATCGATTAACGATAGAGTCCTGCTGATCCTCTGATAGAGCGGATTATAATGGGAAGGCCATCGCTTTTTCAAAAATAATTTCACGAAAATCGAATAAACGTGTAAGTAAGATTTGTGGTGTATACATAATGATTCAATACTCCCAGTACAAATTTTGATTGGAGAAAGGAAATAGTACAAAAGGAACATTTTTCTTTACTTTAAATAATGTATGTCCACAAACGCCACACTTGGTGCTAAAGGCCTCCGTTTGACAGTTCTGAAATTAGCTGAATTATCGCCATAGTCATTTGTAACACAGACTTAGTACGTTTAATATGAGCATATCATGAATGATGAGGTAGTCAAACTGCATCTAGGGTAGTGAAACGGAAGAGGCTCCGTAAGATTACCGCTACTGTGGTGAACAAAGAAACAATTAATCGGAGTTTATTTTTTTTATAAATATAAATCTATTTTGTGGATTGAATTATTAATATTAATTAAAGTGGTCATGAATCGCAATATTCGTACATTGCTATCGTGACCGGAAAACCCACCATTATCTCTTTTCACGACACGAGTTCCTTAACATATTCATTCAATCAAAACAATACACATTAAAATCCACATGTTTAATTTTTACAATAAATGATCTTTTATTTATTGCTCTAATAGTGTTATAATCAAAATTGCATCCATTCTAACAAACGCTTAAGGAGGAGAAAAACACCGTGTGAGACCTGATCTTTTGAATCTAATTTCAAAGATTAAGCATTGGCCTAATATACATTAAGACTGGCCCTTACCTCTGTGTTTCGGGTCTGTAGCTGTGCATGATTATGACTTCTGCTGATTCTTGTTCTGACATTTGAAATCATACTAAACATCAGTACTAAAAATAACGACTCTCTCTTAACAACGCTGCTCGAATCATCACGATCTCTCTCCCTCACATTTGAATAACAATTCTTCTATACATTCAAGATCTCTCTCCCTCACATTTGAATAATAATTCTTCTATATAATCACGATATCTCTCCCTCACAATTAAATAATAATTCTTCTATATAATCACGATCTCTCTCCCTCACATATGAATAATAATCCTTCTATATAATCGCGATCTCTCTCCCTCACATTTGAATAACAGTTCTTTCATATAATCACGATCTCTCTCCCTTACATTTGAATAATAATTATTCTATATACTCACGATCTCTCTCCCTCACAATTAAATAATAATTCTTCTATATAATCACGATCTCTCTCCCTCACATTTGAATAATAATTCTCCTATACATTCACGATCTCTCTCCCTCACATTTGAATAATAATTCTTCTATACAATCACGATCTCTCTCCCTCACATTTATCCTTAAAAATAATCCTCACTCACATCCTTAAAAATAATCCTTCTATATAATCACGATCTCTTTCCCTCACATTTGAATAATAATTCTTTTATATAATCACGATCTCTCTCCCTCATATTTAAATAATAATTATTCTATATAATCACGATCTTTCTCCCTCACATTTGAATAATAATTCTTCCATATAATCTGGATCTCTCTCCCTCACATTTGAATAATAATTATTCTGTATAATCATGATCTCTCTCCCTCACATTTGAATAATAATTATTCTGTATAATCATAATCTCTCTCTCGTCGCTTTTGGATAATCATTGCTCATTGCATATATTCGTTGACTCTCTCCTTGTGGCCACATTCGGTTATAAGCATCAAATCTGCATAATTACCGCCTGGTCTCACAAGTACTATCTTACAACGGCTCTTCTATCGCTTTTGGCAACCCCATAAACTTGTTGCATGTAAACCGCACTACTCGGACGCTCACTAGCAGGTGGAAGGTATCTTTTAGGATAGCAGGTTGAGAACCACCCAACTGAAAAGAGGATACAATGGTGGTGACAAACACAGGAATCGCACCATCTGTCGCATAATCCCTTGATATCTCGAAAGGCTTTAGTATCTACAAAGGTTTATCGTACACAAACTTTGCATTGACATGGAAGTCCCGAGGTATCTACCTCTATTAAGATACATCGGGTAAGAGAGTGACAAGAAAAGGCCATGCGTACATTGAACAAATACATATTTATTTACGAAACACAAACTATTTACAAGTAATATTATAATAACTATTATTTCCATGCCCTGTATTGGGTTGCAAATTATTTAAAATTGAGTCTGTAGAGTCCACTTCGATGGTAACAACTTGCAATGTCGCCCCAGTAGCTCAACGGTAGAGCATCGGCTGGCCAGTTTGGATATCCAGGGTTCGATTCCCGGTTGGGGCAAAAAGGTTCTTTACAATTGTCCCGAACAGGGAAAACCCCTGTAGGTTAATGTAAATATGTCTGAGGTCTGAGAGCGACCCTAGTATGACTACTACGGGTTCAATGGACTCTCAAAGATTGAGCGCCGATTTCAACTTGAGAGGATAATGACCACTCAAAATACCCACCTGAGTAAAAATAGATTTAGCAGAAACTAATCTGAGCTAAAAATAGCTAGTCAGATTGTCAGTTGCTCTCCAATCTGTCATTAGAGGGTGGAGAATGTAGAGTCCACGTCGACGATAAGTGCTTCCAATGTCGTCCCACTTGCTCAACGCTAGAGCTTCGGCTGCCTAGTTCGTAGATCCAAGGGATCCAGAAAGGTCCTTTACAAGTCTACATAACAACATAAATTAGGTCGAAGAAATGGTAACCTATAACTAAAATTAATGATTATCTGCTGAATGGGAAGTAATATGTGTTCAAAAGTACAGAAACCGAAACACTGCAGAAGGGCGCAACAGACCAGTGGTTAATGAGCAGGGATTGCTCTCGGACGACCTCAGTTCGATTCCTGCCTCTGCTCAAACTGTCACCGTGTTCACGTGGAGTACGATCCCGTTAAAAATGTGGGTCCGTAAATCCTTCAAAGAGGTTGATGGTGGGGGAAGGAAGGAACGAGCCCTGTGGATGCCTCCCCCACTGAGTTCCTGTCAGAATTGTGTGGCACTTCCCGGCCCTCCAAAGAGATACCTTCGAGTAGGTCGGATGGTCTGGATCGGAGAAGATGAAACATTGCAGAATAATCGTTTTTCTGTCCATCGGAGATCTCTGACATTTTTCTCACTCACCAAAATAACACCACCTTCTATCACGAGGATATGATGTCTCCATCTCATATCCTCCAAACTCTCCAAAATACTCGCTCTCCCTCAAGTGTTAAAATCCGCCCCTAAAATTGCTGAAATCGGTCTGATTAATTTCTGAGGCATGACCCCATGATCCGAAAGCATTACTACTGGTGTTTGGCTCCCTCCTGCGAAATCAACACCTTTACAAGACCCAGCAATTCGATTCGAGCGGGAACTAGTTGAAAGTAAGCCGCAGCTGACCTCTACTCTGTGAAGTCAGTTTGCAAGTGCATGATGTCAAGACTTCGTCAAAACCCCGATCTCAAAGCGAGGACATCACATCCTATTCTACTGATATTTTACAGAACACATGACCAGTGGAGCTATAATACAATGAATAAAATGTAACTCCTAATCTCATATTGGATCATGAGTTTAACGTGTGACAACGGATATAGCATGGAACTATGTCGAGGATCAAACACGAAACAACCACATGCGACTCGTCCCCCTCCCCTCCCCCTGCAATAACTACTGTGCTCTCCTGACTCAGATGCATACTGTCCATCTCGGCATTAGTGGAATATTCCGCTTTACAGATTCAGTGACAACGAAATAACAGAGAAAATTGTGTGTAATTCGTGAACATAGGTGCAACGACAGAGATACCCCTCCCTTAACCACAACACCGAAACTCGCCACTATCGGAGACTCTGCCTTCAACTTTAAAATCTACCCACAGATATAATATAAATTTTAATTTCAAATATCTTAGTACAATTAGACCAATTTATATATTAGTCACATCTTCCTCAAAGAACGTAATTTTTATATGTGCTACAAATAAGTAACCGCTACTTCAACAATAGAGATACAGATAACAGCACTCTACTTCCAAATCGTCTGTTTCGAACTAAAATCATTCTTGCGATACAAATGAATGTAATTCCTTTAAACCCATAAATTATACGTATCGCAGCGATTTTTCATCTAATTCCAGTCAAAATTCAACACCCTACTCATAATGACAACATATTACCAAGTAAAAAATAAACCGGAGGACATCGTTTGAATTCGCGAATTTAGAAACACCAAAATATAAATGCACAAGCAGCGGTCGACCTCCAGACTACATGTCTGTCAAACTACTCGATCGTCTGCGAACCTGTAGACATATCGAAAATAAAAAAAAACGTTCTAACAATACGTCCGTTTTAACAAAATAAAAAAACTCTACGCTGACGCATACATGGCTGCACGACGACCGCTGCTCATTTTTAAAAATCCTAGCAGCAATGGATTTCTTAACAGCAAATCTTAACAGCAACGGATGGCAGCAGTTCTCGACCATGTGGCTATTCCAGCGCATTGGCTACTACATGCTCATTTTCGCACAATAACGCAATTTGCACATCTAAAATGAAAACATATCTTCAACAAATCAGGTTTTTGAAATATAATATCCAAACATAATTATGAATTCATTAGATAACTTGTAATTCAGAGCTTAGTATTAGATTAAGTGAACCATAAACATACTCAAAGTGAGTTTACTTGACGTTCCATCAAACCAAAGATAAAAATTTGAAGCATAAAAAATAATATTTAATTTGATTAACATATTAACAATATCTCAACTTTTTCGCTATATCGTTAACGATATCTCAATATCTTTTTTTTTTTCCAAAAGAAACATTTCCTTCTGTTTTTAATATCACTATTTCTGTACTATTCATTCCGTTTCTACATGCTGAATAAAAAGTTTTATTTTATTCTTACAAGAAAAAAGCACCAAACACGGGATTACTGTCTGGAATTTCCTCATTTCATTCCGGTTCGAATCTCCCAAGAGTGTGTGAGTGCTAACGGTTACAGCAGAAAATACTCCCGCTTGAATTGTGGTTGATTTCCTCTTCTCCGTACGCTACGTGGAAAAGATGAATACAAATGGGGGTTTAAAACAACGTATTTATACTTCTCTAAACAGAATAGAATGTGCCTTACCTATCTCGTATTTGCTTTTTTCCAATAAATGGAATAAAATTGGTTTGATGTTTAAGGACTGTTACGAACGAGTGTTGAAAATCAAAAAATGCGAGACAGATTTCCAATTTTTGGAAATTTATATAAATCGCAAAATAAAACTTCTCGGAACAGTAAACGTGAGAAATTTGTGAAGAAGCCTTCATAGGGTGATAAATGGTGTATACATATCATTTTTGATGGAACTAGTGTTGTTGTTGAGACCCAGACCGTCCGACCTACCAGAAAGGTGTAAGGTAACTGTTTGGACGGCCGGGAAGTGCCACGCAATTTGGACCGGAACCCAGTGGGGGAGGCATCCACAGGGACCGTACCCTCCTTCCCCTACCACCAACCTCTCGGAAGGACTTACGGACCCACATGTTTAACGTGATCGTACTCCGCGTGAACACGTCGGCAGTTTTGGCAGTGGCTGGAATCGAACCCGGGTCTACCGAGTGCAACTCCAGCGCGCTAACCAATGGGCTACCGCGCCCGATGGAACTAGTGTAAAAAAATTGTAAACTCGCACCAGGGAAACTCACCCCAAAATATAGAGTCCTTGAATCCCCGGCAGGCAGAAAAATGCCCCCTAACACGTCAAAAGGTTAACCAATACCCTCCGGAAACAATGGAACTATTAAACAATGTTGTTCTTTTCTGCATACTTATTTCCAACAGTCATACGACATTTTGGAAAATCTTAAAATTACCCTTACAGAACCGGCCAGTGGAGATCCCTATAGAATCCCTCTCCCCCTTTGGAATTCGATTCTGAATATATATCAATCATTATATAAGCTCTATCTATAGACAATCCTGATAAATAGATGTTGCAAAGTACTTGTAAATGTTTTTATTGATTACATCTATAGAACCGGAAATGTATATTCTTATACGTCTTTTCCCCTACACTCACGGATATTTGATGCTGAATCCATATCAGTCATCATCTAAGTTCTATTTGTAGACAATTTTGAAAAATAGATGTTTCAAGAAATTTTTCTGAACCAGAAGTGAAATTTATTATTAAAGCGTTCTATCTCCTCCAGAATTTAATATCAATCTGTAATCTAAGCTCTAATTAACCAATATTTAGAAATTGATGTTTCGGGCAAAATGAAAATTTTTGAACTGTAAATGGAAAAAGAATCGGAAATTGAAATCCTTAGCAAACCCCTCTACCTCTTTCAAAATTTTATGTTGAATCTATATCAGTCATTATCCATATAGTCTATCCATATAATCTATAGTGGGTCTTAAATTGATTTTTCAATAAAAACTTATAGTAAAAACAATAATATTGCTACATTTTGCCACCAATAAAATTAAAATACTTATCATCACACTGAAGCAAACAACATTCCAAACAATTTCAAAACGTTCCCAGTAAGTCTCAAAACATGTATTTACGGCGATATATAGAATTTAAAACTTTCTTATGAAATATTTACTATACCTATTCGAATAATAATATTCCCAGAATTCATTTCTGAGAATATGGAAGTATTGCATATAATTGAAAAGTCTGAACATATTATACGATCTTTAAATAAATAAATATTCTTCAAAAATACTTTGCGTAAAAATATAGAAAATATGCCAATGTATACAGAACCTGGAGTGTTAAAGAAATATGGAAATGAAAACGCTATTTTTATCCTAAGCCAGAGGTCAGAAGGCCGTCCATTTATCTTCTTATCATCCAATAGACACACGAGTTTGCAGCTTATTTTAAGAGAAAACTGATTTTAGCAATAAAAGGTAATTTTTCACAGTATTCAAGATAATCAGCCATGGTTTGGATCAGGGAGAGCACAAGGCTCCAAGTACAACCACGCAGAAGCAGACCTTCTTGGACAAGCATTCATCCAACTCTCAGGCAGACTGGACCCCTGGTAGGTTCTGCGCTCGAAAAATCAAGGCTCAATGTGTCCTGCAATTCACTTGCATGGAGTCACAGTGCGGGCACAATGGACAGCAACGCTTGATACTAATTTTATTTACACATGCCTGCAAACAATAGTCATAGTCTGTTACCAATCTGAAATTTGCCGTAAACTCTCTTCTTGAGATCTGGTGTGGGATTCTTCAGCGATTACCCTTAAGATATTCCAACAGCGTTTTCTTTATATGCCCGTCCTTTAGAATTACATAAATTTTATTACATATCTCAGCTTTTGACTGCTCGTAAATTGCAGGTTTCTCATTCTGGAACATATAACTGTCCTTCTTTACCAATTGGTCGGTATATTCATTTCATGGATTCCGCAATGGCTTAGATCCATTGATACACACTATTCCAACCTACTTTCATAAGATGATTTACAAGCAGGTTTGTATTATTGACACTCCCTTTATCATTAGAGCTGGTAATATTCAAAGCTAGTATTGCGGTCTGAGAGTCGGTGAAGGTAAACAGCTTTGTTTTTATCAGGGTTGGCTGTACTTAATTATAATATTATATTAATATTAATTATCAGAATTGGATGTATTATATGGCAGCTTGTTGCATGCAGAAAATGAAAACTGTGAGACCAGGAATAAATTTCGCAACAGATTTAGGCGAAACAGTTTCATTTCAAGAATTATATAATATTTCGAGGATTGTTCAATATTTATTCGTTTCATTTCAAGGATTGTTGAATATTTATAGTTTTCTTCAATAGTAAACAAAGCATCAGATTTAAAGACACCAGTTTTATTGCACCTTGACCCGAGAGGTCAACTGGGCCATTAAACCTATGAGGCTGAGGTGAAGGCTCGAGACTGGTTAAATATGTTGACCAATGGGCAAGATGTCTTTGAGCATTGCCCTAATGTCGACCAATCAGAGACAAAGAGACGTGTCAGACCTCAGGCGAAACAACATATGGAAGGCGTTGCAACATATGGAAATTTCTAGAGATATGTGACAGAATACGATTAGAGAGCAGTCAGTGAGACTTAAGGTACCTTCCCACTGACCGCAACGCAACGCACCGCAGAGGATGGTTGAGTTCACGCATGCGCTGTACGATGAAAAAGTGGGGGAAAGTCCTCTTCCGCGGTGAACGCAGGCCGCAACGCTGAATTCGAAATGGAACCGAATTCAACGCGTACCGTCGGTTGACGGCAACGCAACAGCCAATAGCATCGTAGATCATGTTTTTACTGCTAAATCAATATTTCGTATAGTAAATTTTTGATTTGATCTTTTTCATATGGATTACTTTAGATATAAGAAGCTTAAACAGATGAATGAACATTAAAAAATATTTGGATTTGTCACACATCCGTATAAAAAAGCAAATAAATATTTGTTGAAAAATATTCACTCAATATACAAAACTAGTTTAAAAAGCGCTATTGCCGATATTGACTGAAATGAAACAAACAAAGAAAAAAAAACGTAAAAAGTATTTAAATTCAAGAATGCCGTTATTAAAATATTATGTCTTAAACAAATTGAAGTTCATTACCATTTTATACTTGATTTCAAAGGTTTTCAAATACGTATCTATATTAAATATCCGAATATGTTCTTTGCTCATTTGTAACGTTTAAAATATTTCTCATTAAAGTAAACTTTTAAATTTAAAAATTATTTTATCTACATTTATATTTATTGAGTAATTATGTTTTAAAATAGATTTAAATGTATATTCCATCTATAGCTGGTATAAAGTATACTTCAAGATGTTTTTCAAAGTAACTTCGAAATAAATTTTTATAGGCATTCAAACTTAAAAGAGTAAACTTTTCATATTTACATGTAAACTTTTTTATTTTATTAAAAATAAATGATTTTCAAATGTATTATAAATTTCTAATTGTCTATGTGCATTTAAAATAATAAAAAAATTCTTCAAATGTTAGCGGCAAATTATTAAAATACAACCTCTTTAAAATTTCAAAGTAGTTTGATTTTTGTTTCTATTCCAATCTAAAATGTTCAAAATTACATGTCGAAAGATAATTACTACTTGTATAAGGAAGTTCGATGATTTCTGTCTAATTTTATATGCATATTTTATATTTGCTATTTCTACAAACACCTTTTTTAATTAAGAAGAGTACATTCCATCTATAGCTGGTATAAAGTATACTTCAAGATATTTTTCAAACTTCGAAATAAATTTTTATAAACATTCAAACTCAAAAATAATTTACTGATATAAGGTTATTTTGTATATAAAACTTAAAATAATTTAAAACAAAAAAATTCTGCAGATTGTTAAACAAAAACTGTATTTGAATATTTTAGCAGCAGATGGCAGCACTTGTAAAATTTAAGAATCGCTTGGATTCGAACTAGAACCCACTCGTTTGCGAACCTGATTGTCTACCAACCAAGCCAAAACTTCACACCTGAAATGTACTAACAAACTATATCATGTAAAGCATTTAATGCGATTTTGAAATATTATTTTAAAGAGTAAACAGAATACGTTTTCAAGTTGTTTTAGGATTGCAATAGAGGGATAAAAAAGTCTATGGAGAACATACATAAAAATTTATTTTCTGAATTCTGTCGGATATTTTTTTAACGATTCGAGAAAGAGAACTTAATTGTATTCGTTAAAACGAGGAAATTGCCATAGTGTAGTAAATATTCTAAAACAATTTAAATTAGGATCCTTTGTGTTTTGTGATGGAATCACTTTAGTTAGCTTATTTTAGAAAACTGATGAAATATGTATATATCGCCAAAGCAAACTCGCGTACGCTCTTGTTTAAATTCACAGAAAGGCGGATTTTCTGAAACGCATCAATACTGTAAACTAGCAAGCCGCTGGTAAATATAAATTTGAATTAGAAGAGACCAAAAAGGTTATATTAGTAATAATATCTTAATTTTTATTATATAATATTTCATGTATATAAAATCGCTTTGGAAGAGATGGTTTGTAAACATGGCCGCTGAACTAGGAGAAATTTCTGCGCTTGCATCTGATTGGCTACATTTCTTCGCCGTCGACCGACAGTGTGAAGGGGTTTACTTCGCCGCAAAAACTTGCGTGTACCTCGAGCGTTGCCGTGAACCGTCTACCGTTGCGTTGCGGTGAGTGGGAAGGCACCTTTAATCAAGAGCTGCAGAGCAAAAGAGCCACAGTTCCAGTAAGAAGTCAGAATGCCATGATGATTCCGTGACAACCACAGAGATGCAGTTGACAAGTATTCCGTGAGTTTTGCAACAGAGATGCAACAAAGTGTTCTGTAGAGATTCCACAGACATGTCCTGAAATATCGAACGTCAGCGCCAGAGTCCGAGAAGCAACAGAACCAAAGTACGAGCTGTGTGTTAACGTCTAAAAACAACCAACAGGCATGTACGAGTCAAGTATTATAGACGGTCATCAATGCAATTTAGGCATTTTAATTACCTAGTCTCACACGTTAAATCTCTCACATGTACCCTCTCCTCCAAATAATGTATATGCTAATAGGTGTAATGAATTTAATATTTAAGAGAATGTTATTAATAAAAAAATTTTTTAATTAAAGTGCTGCAATTAATTGAGTAGCATTATTTTAATAAATATCCTGTTACAGGATCTCTAACTAGAGATAATACGGTGGGTTTAAGCGGCACACAACGCAATGTGTTTTAAGGGTTCACGATTTACAATATTTCAGCCATGTTAATTATGAATAATTTCCAGGTCTAAAAGCCACCAAGTTCCCTGTTTTGTACACCACAAAAACATTCCAAATTATTCCTTGAATAACCTTATTAATCCGAAAATGAGCAAGATTACGTACGTAGCATGTGCCGGTTGTTGTCATCACTAACGTTTAAAATGTCTCCATGGATTTCGGAATAGCCAACTCAAGTCGCACTTTCGTTAATCGGTAAAATCAGTAAAGAAAATAAGTGTTTTCCTGTTTCTGGAAGATTAGACTAGGACTGCTTGAGGTTGCAGTGATGAAGTTTACAGTCCCAAAATTCATCGATAGGTTGCGATACGAAAGTTTGGAATCACTCTACCAGTGCAGCGCTCTCACCATTACAATAAAATCCATCACATAGCTTTGTTGCTGTTAGTAAAGCAATGCACTGTTCGGTAGTAAATAATGCAAATAAACGCTGAACCTGGTTAAACTAATGTATTTTGTTACATTGGAAGTTTGATTCGAATATGTCTTGCCAGTCTGGATTTGACCCAGACGAGACGCCATTGTTGATTACAATCGGGGTCATGGCCCTCAGCCGCTCTTCCAACAAATACCCGATGACTTTGCTTTTTTTTAGAAAACGTTACTAAAGTGAACGATCTAGGCTCTCAACATAGCCTTCTTATATGATCAAACCAAATGAAATATAAAATGCTTCTAACTGCAAGTTACGTCTATTCTCCATTCTTAACTAAGTGAAATCAACATTTGCCTGAATTTTGTAAACCCCGTTGCTCGAAAATTACAGGTAGGAAGGTGAAATGTTACGTACATACGTGAAATAGCACTCAGATTTGAAGAATAACAATTTCAATTTTGAAAACGAACTGTAAAGTGGGAAAACGCCCATTTTTAAATTGATCATGCTCTTAACGCTTCCTACAAATAGAGTTGTTGTTGTTGAGACCCAGACCGTCCGACCTACCAGAAAGGTGTAAGGTAACTGTTTTTGGACGGCCGGGAAGTGCCACCCAATTTTGACCGGAACCCAGTGGGGGAGGCATCCACAGGAACCGTACCTGCTTCCCCTACCACCAATATGTCGGAAGGACTTACGGACAAACATGTTTAACGTGATCGTACTCCGCATGAACACGGCGGCAGTTCTGGCAGCGGTGAAAATCGCGCGCAAATCACTGGGCTGCCGCGCCCGACCTACAAATAGAGTGTTAAAACTCATTTTTGTACTAAAGTTAGCAATTAATCCAATATTAAGCTTCACTGCCCTACTTTTCTTACACGGTTGCTAGAAAAACGTGATGAAACAAAATACATACCATGTGAAGTTTAATATATTCGACTCATTGCACTCTATAACCATAGAGTTAGGGCATTTCCCTTTACTGCCATGATACATACGATAATAAAACGCAAAACTGTGGAAATAGGTTTATGTGATTTAAATGCACTACTTTGATTCCATTGTTTCATTGTATTTGAATTTGAAAACTTATTCTCTTTTGAAATCAAATATTGAAATTGTTTTTCCTTACACTTCTAATTTCATAATTTATTTGTGAAGATTTAATTTGAAATTTCCAAAGTTAGCATACTTTATTCGTGAGAGTCAATTCAAAGCCCGGATATTTACTACTAATATTTTCAGAACTAGTTTTTTTCAAAAACTCCTTATTCTCAGAATAACATGATTATCTTGTTAAACTAATACTCTAACGCTGGCGCTGAATCACAAAAAAACTTCCATGGCAATTTCAATATACAGTTGTCGCTACAGCAATCGAATTCTGAGTATTCAAATATAGCCATAACAATATTTTCGCATGATTTGCAATTTCAAACATGTGTCGCTCTGCGGACTGCTTTTGCACGCCTCAAATTTGGATAAATATTTAAATAGATTGCAAGGTTTGGAAAAGAAATAAAGAGCAAATAGCATCTCTAAGAAGGACAAGATGTTTCAATGCATTGAAATTTTTTAGAATACGGTAAAATCAATAGTTTATCTTCAACTCTAAAATAGACATGTGGAAGCTGGTAAATATTTATTTTCTCGAGCAAACAATACGTTGAAATTCTCAAATATTTCGATATTTTGTAAGAAGAACCTGTTTTCTTTTATGCACTTTTAGTATCGGAAATAATATTTCCATCTTATGATAAGAGGAGATTGTTATTCGAAACCTGAAAGTTAGAGAGCATAATTTTTCCCCTCATTCATTACGGAGTCTGTACGACAAATATAAAATTATAGAAAGAATTTCCCGGCGTTGGCCTAGTTCTAAACAAACGCACACTGTGTATAAATACTTAAATAAGCATCCGCAGCTTAAAAAATGCATTAGAATACAATTTAAAATAGTTTTGATCCGAAAATTAAACTAATCAAATCACAAGCACTCTTTACAAAGAACAAAAATAAATATGAGGGATCACAATTGACCATATATTCAGCCGGTCATAAAACAGACGATTCCGCGCTAATCCGCATGCACCCAAATAGTGTAATATATAAAGCGCCATCCGTCTGACATTTTAGATTTCGAGACCAAGACGTTTGCTTATTATCTTGCCATCTTGCCTCGTATGAAATTCGAACTACATTTTTCTCTATGCATTTTTTTGAGTTTTTAGCAGTCGCTAAGAAAATTTGAGCTGATTCGAAATAAATAAAAACTAATTCAAAATTTAAAAATATAACGCTGATGTTCACCTATTCGGTTTCTGAGGTATCTGTAAACGAAATTTCATTGCAATAGGACGCTTAGATTTCCCACTTTTCAGGCTGCAAAGACATACACACACACACAGACAAGCTCATGCATGTAGTCGGGCAGATAGACATCTTCGTTTATGGAGTAGGATACAACCTTTTGTGACTTGTTGTCAAATCAAAATCTTATACTTCTGATCGTAGAAATTTGTAACCTTGAATACACATGGCGTTTACCGATCAGTAATGAGAATATTCTAAAACCTTGAAATTTTATTCAAAAAAATTATTAAACGCGAATTTGTTTTCTTCTTTACTATATAAAACTCGTGAGTAAGCCGAATTGACTGACAAAGGTGTGAATTACACAGCCCAAATTGCTGAAGCTACAAACTTAAAACTTTGCATACATATGACGCTTGATCTATAATTAATGCGAAAATTCTAAAACTTTAGAATTCTATCCGACAATTTTATAAATCACGGATTATTTTTTGTTCAACCATTCTTTCAGCTATAACCCAAAACTGCTAAACTCACAAAATTTGATTTTATGTCATCCTACTCAAAAAAATATCCTAAATATTCTTAATATTTACTCTATTGGTGTTCAATCGACCTTTCTTGGCATATTATAATTTATACTTAGGGCAAACAAATATTACTTTTTTATACACATATTATAATGCATAAAGAAAGTATTGTGGCTCGAAAATTCGAATTCGAGTTTTAAACTGGACAGCATCTTTCTAGCATCTCTAAACACGAACCAGTTTTTAAGGTGGTGTACGTGAGGGGTGGTTTGGAGCATATCTTTCAAAGGAATGGAGCGATTCGAACGAAATTTGGTACAAATATTACAATTAATGTATACTGGAAGTCTTTTGTTTTTAAACACAATCAAATGTTCGAAAGCTCCCAAATTAATTAATGAAATTTCGAAACAGATTCATCAAAACTTTCAATTAAGTTACATAACTAATCATTTCTTCTGTAATTTTTCATTAGAATATCGCAAACATTAGAAAGCTAGGCATGGACCGTTATTGCGAAATTGCACATTTTTAAAAATAAATTTATCAAAAAAATTCACATAAAATTTAAAAATATCTTAAATATCTTGAAATAAGTTCACTTTTTATATCTAATATTATACAATAAATTTGTTAACGTCATTCTCGTGGAATTCACGAGAGAATATACGTTGGGTAGTAGTCAAGGTCTATTAAAAGGTAAGGTTGGCTAAAGATTGTACGCCAGCAGCTGGAATTTTCACCTCCCTTCGCGACTGTTCCCAAAGTCAGGTCCGTAGCCCATTGCTGTCAAAAAAATACATTGAATACCGCAGCAATTTTCTTAATTTAAATATACATCTTATAGTATATTGAAATTTCTACCGAGTAAATGATAGATTAGATTTCATTATTCATATATAAGAATATAATGTTAAATAAAACTAGTTATGGTAAATTTTATTTAGGACTGTATTGTTAGATTTGTTTTTAAGCATCTCTAACGATGACATTAGCAATTGAGATGTTTAAACTATGCTAAAATATTTTCTGCATTTTAAAATTGTTATTAGATTTTCTTTAGTAAGTGCATAGTAAAATATCGGAGGATTTAGCAAAAATACATGGCACTATTATTCTATCTGAGACTAGAATAATAAGCCGACAAAACCTGTCCATTTTTATCGAACTGCTTTAAAATATCATGCTTGTAGACTTGACATGATAAAATAAATTAGAAGACAGTGAATGACTTGCTGAATGTAATTCAAAAATAGTTTTTAGAATTATAGAAATAAATAAATATGTAACGTCCTTAAAGATTTCACGCAGAAAAATGCTCGTATTATTTTTTTTTTTTTTTGCATAATGAAATTGATATGTGTACGAAATCCAATTATTTAAAGACTTCTCCGATCGCGAACAAATGTGGAATTCATATTTTGTACGATGCAAAAGATCCGTACAATTGTTTTCTTTAATTATGTATTATTATTGTTTCATGATGGTCAAAAAATTGAATTATTCAAGAAATTAAATGAGCACTGAATTTCATATAAACATAGGCAATTTTTGAATATGGGTACTTCATGATAAAAAAAAATTAAAAATTAAACAAAGTAAAGAGATAGGACGAGATATTGATTAGATAAGTTCAGTTGTGACCAGATTTTGAAAATGCCTTTCATAAAGGAACATCTACCGAAATTGTGCCTTATTTACGCTATATGTTTGAAAATCAATGAAAACTAACACGTCCAACCAGTCAGTAGGTTTGAATCATTTGCGTCAACAGAAAAAATGAGGGGGGGGGGGGCGACAATAAAATGAGTTGTTTCCTATTTCTCCTAATATGCTTCCTTCTAACTTCAATGGTTTTCGATAGGTTTCTGGGGGGCGGGGGGGGGGGTATATCTCCCAATACCTCTTTAGTGACTTTACTAGATTTGATCTCACGATCTTTCAACTAATTCTGGTGTTACAAAGGTCAGTGATCAAATAACAGGGTTACGGATTTTCTCCTATGGGAGAGAAGGATAATTTTAAAAATGGCCATTCTATAAAAGAGGAATGCCTTCATGGAGGACTTTTTAAGGGGAGCTGCGTCACATTTATGTTACATGTTAGGGAAACCATGAAAACCTAACACACGCAGCCCGTCAATTCCTAACTACTAGGTCATGAGTAAACCTTAAAATTTAAAGCTCTCCCTCCATTGCTTATTTTTCATTTCTTCACGTGAATGACCAGAAATTCTTTCAGCTTTTCTTTTCATGGCGTTTCTTTTCATCTGTTCCTTTATGTGCCTTATTCGAAAGAAAGTTCTGGTTCTGGTATACGTTCTTACAACATCAAGAGCTATGTCAGGAAATTGTTCTTTTATTTTCAGTTGGAGGTTCTCTAAAATATTTCTTGAATTAGAAATAAAATTTCCATGTAGTTTAAAAAAAATATCTTATAATTTGGTGACTGTTTCTACCCAGGTATCATGTGGAACAATTAAACCACCTCTTGATAAAGATTCAATCCATTTTTTGTCATTTTCGGATGTTGATTCCACTAGATATGAATAAGTTCCTAACTGCGCTTCTTTGTGACGAGATGCCACATATCCTGCAAAAAAACGCAAGGCTTCTTTTTCATTTACATCAGGACTGAAATGAATGTCATGTTGAGGCTCAATATCTGCAGTGATGCTGACTGCATCGTCTTTTTCTTCTAATTTGAAAAATAAAGTCGCAGTTAGTGTTTTGTCTTGGTCATTTTCCACATTTGTATTTATTGGCATAGGAAGCTTAGACCCAAGCAATAATGTTTTACGTCGGGATATGAAATCAGTAGCAAGAGGATGGTTATAAAATCGTACAAGACCTCTAATTTGGGAAAACATATTTTCTAAACCATCTTGATTGACTCTACTTGTCATTATGTATTTAATATTATTTTCTTTCATGTCATCATAAAGTCCTTTTAAGTTTGCTATTGAAACAAGAATGCCTTTTTGGAAAGGCAGTATTGAAGTTTTAGAAATGACTTTGAGTTCCGTAATATCCGCTGGCATTTGACTCAGAATTTGCATTTGGTCATTTATATTATTTCCAAAGGCTGAGCGCTTTGATTTATTTTCATCATTAGAAACGCGAGAATTAAAAACATCGACACATTTACCCATGCTTCGGAAAGGTCCGGCTAGGGACCAGTGACGTCAGTAATTCCAAGAATTCTGGACAGGAGTAGGTAGCCAGAAAAGAATGGCCTACCGCTCTTACTTCCATTTACCTTGGGTAGTAGTTTAGTATTTGGACTCTAATTGTCATTTATCTTCTATAAAAATGACATATTTCTTCATCCATAACGCTTGGCGAAATTTTGCAAACGGATTCTGCGGAATATTGTCAACTTGGTGACTTTTTAAACGTTGCCAAATTGACAGAAATCTCGCCAAATGGATAAAAATGACGCTAAATCAATGAAAATGACGACTAATTGATAATAATTCAATTTGTTTGGAAAGAACATAAGAATCGAATAAGAATAAACCATTTCTAGGTCCGGAAGGCTTGAAGAAAATTTTAACAGAATGTCACGGACTTGGCGACTTCATAAATGCCACCAAATTGACGAAAATGCTGCTAAATTGATAAAAATGACTCTAAATGAGTGGTAATGTTTTGCAAATTTTAAATTCCGTCTTAGACATACCCTCTAGTATATAAGAAATTAAGAAATGCTCTTCTCTCCGTTTGTCTCTAACACTTGGCAAAACATTTGGTGAACTTGGCAAATTATATAAAGAAATATCGCCAACGTGGCAATATTTCGCACCAGATTGATGAAAATATCATCAAAATTGCAAACATGACGGCAAGTTTATGTAAATGGAGCTTAAGTGAATAATTAATGATCAAAATATTTTATAGACTATATTGATTACTGAGGATGCTGCCAATTTTGATAATATTTTTAATTTAGTGTTGCGTTAAGCATAAGTCAATAGGTACTTCGAAATAGCTTTACATGTTGGGATCCTAGAAAAAATGTAGAATTCATCGTTAAAACACAATTGCATGGATACATTAATTTTTAAGTGTAGAAGAAGTACATTTATTGTATTATATACGGAAAGTTATGAACTGCCCACATCAGCTATTTTATTATATTTTATCAACGAATTTATTTGTTTTTGATTCCAGTGTGGTAGTGAGCATAATTGAGTTACGTTTTAAATACCGAATCCGTTTGTTGGGTATTCTTTCTTTATCTCAACGTATGGAAAAATAATATATTATTTGATTTTTAGATTAAAACGTTCCAAATTATTGAAAATAAAACAACATACAGTAATCGTATAAAAATATTGTTTTACATACCGCGATTTCTGGTGTGGCCAGGAAATGACTTCCCCAACAGACTCAATTTTTTTTTCTTTCATAGCTACTTAAATTAAGTTTAATAGCACAAAATAACACGGATAATTATTTGACACTATACTGAATTTTCGGTTTTGATGCGATTTTTGTTCTTATATTGCGAGTGGATATATTTTCAAAAGCAAAAACTGGACATATTTTTGTTGCAAAAAACACTATAAAACCGAACTATCTCAAGAATGGCTAATCTTAGAGCAATGGGCTTTGTCTTATTATTTTTATCGTCAAAAATTATGTATAAAACAAACATTTAATTGATAAATGTAAACATTTAGTCATTTTGGTTTTTCAGATTTTTGCGGCGCCTTTCGCAAAACACAGCAGATACTTTTATTCGAATCGTACCAACATTGTAATCAGCACCAGGGTAACCTACAAGTGACTAACCTACTAAATTTTAGAAAATCTGGTCTATTAGTTGTTGAGTTAAAGTAGATGCATACATTACACACACAAACACGTCATACTAAAAGTAGTTTTTTTCGTTTACTAGAGTGCTCGAAATGTGTACATTAATCGAAAATTCGAGTTGTCTGTTTAGAAATTCTAATATTTTCTTTATACATTAACATGTATTGTAGGGAAAGAAAAAATATGTCATTCATATATTTAAATTAAAAATTTTTTTTTTATATTCAGAACAATTAAATGTGTATATGTTGCATTTAGTGAGCTTCTAGTTAGATTCTTTTATACGGAATCGTACCCAATTCTAATTAACACCTGGGTCATCCACAAGTGCCATCCATCACCTATAAAATTATCTGAAATTTGGTCAATTAGTTTTTGAGTTAGAGTGGATACATACATTGCACACACATACGCATGTATGCATCCACTCACTCACAAGCCACGACAATCACATACACACATAATGGCGCGCAGCCACACATACAGGCACACAGACACACATAGACACACACACATACGTCAGGCCAAAAATTGCTTTTACATGTTCAACAGGTCTCAACTCATATAGATCCGTCGAAAACTGAAGTTGCGAATTTCGACACAATTCCAATACTTTCCTTTATACATTACTTTGTATAATAAGGAAAGTAAAAAAAAAACCTTCATAGCTTCCATCGTGAAGTCCCCTATGAAATAAGTCTATATATAAAAAGAAAGTACAAATACGTTGTTTGAAGCAGTCACGGTGCAAATAAAATAAAGTACAACATGGTATATTTAATAAATACCCTACTGTTACATTCCAAATCAGTCATTCATGAGAGATTGCCTAACCTACATGCATCATAGAAATGACTCATAAAAAAAACACTTCTCTCTCAGTCTTGACCTAACAAATACCCCTCGGTCATATGCACTCAGCGAGTACAACACAAAATCCAATTTTTATTTTTTATATCCTTATTTCTGCGTATCCGCAAATACATATCATAATGCAATGCCTATGTAACAGAAAGGAACATTAAATACGATTTTTTATTCGGTCAGAAAACACATCGGAATTTATGTGAATACTTTTATATAAAATATGTTAATTTTGATACGCAATTTGCAGAGACTTTGACCATTCGTGTTTAGCCTTCTGTTATTTAATCTCAATGCTTTAAAAAATCGAAGTATCCAACGTAAGATAACTAGAGATCTAGCTTATCATGCTAAAATTCATGTTTGTTCCTATTTCTGCAGCCTGTAGCGGAAAATCTAAGCGTAGTACGACCATAAAATTTGGCACATAAGTACTTTAAGATCCAAATAGGTGCACTTCGGTGCTTTTTTATTTTGAATTGTTTTTTTTACTTATTTCATAGGCTTGAATTTCCTTTCCGATCGCTAAAAACACTATAAAACCCATGGAGGAATGTGTGGCTCGAATTCCATTCGAGGCACGATGGAAAGATCATACACAAGTCACAGAATTACCTGTTTCATGAGCGGTTGGATATACAGTGAATTGTGATTCTCGTATTTTTTTTATTTTACGGAGAGTGCGTGCTACTTGGTACGTGCAAGTTTCACATCGAAACCGCTTTAAAATGTGTCCAAAAGTATTATTTAACCAACGGGTGCTTATTTTACTATCTATACGTAGTGTGTACTTATTTAGAACCCGGGCAACGTCATCTAATTCGTTCTGGACCAGCATAAGATAACTTGCTGCATCTTTTCCTGTTTGTGCATATTGGTGCTTTTAATAAAACGTTAAAACGTTAGTTATCGAATACAAAATCGATTTCTGAAGATATGTCATAATAGTATCAACCGAATTAGGAGGCAAAGTTTAGGATAAAGACCAAACATGCAAGAATAGGAGCATTTTTGCCATCATTGGATATTGTGTATTAGATATTGTGTAGGTCTGGAAGCTGAGATGAATCGAATGAGACCAAAACCGAAATTCTAGGTAGTGGTAATTTGCTCGATAATTAAGCAAAGTGACTTTAAGTTTTTCTTATCGTTGTTGTTTTATTATTATTAACTCTATAACAAAGACACCGACGCACCAAGAAGGAGTTGTCCGACTGTGATAAAAATTGGTGGATGTGAAGAACATACATAGAAAAAGAAACGATTAACATTTCAGAACAATTTAATGATTTAGTGTTTGACCGTATACAAAGGGAGGAAGTCAATAAGGCGTTGGTCCACCTCTGGCCTGGATGCAAGATGTCACCCGGCGTGGCGTAGACTGATATAGTTCACGGATGGTGTCCTGCGAAATGTCTTGCCAAATTGTCTCCAATTGTCGGGCTAAATCGTCAACATTCCGGGATGGGTGCAATCGCATTCCCATAACGTCCCAAATGCGCTCTATGGGAGAGAGATCAGGAGACCTAGCTGGCCAAGGTAGTGTTGGGCAAGCTTGAAATTGTCACGCAGGAAAATCATGTGCACCAATATGTCACACAGGTTTAGTGTGACGACGGAAAATACGTATAGTGGAATCACGGTGCCAAGCACCAATATGTCACGGAGGAAAAATAGGGTGGCACGCACCCATAAAAGTTAAAACCCAGGTTCTATTTCGAAGTTCTCTCGTCCAGGAATAAATCCCTGGATGACCTGCAGTGCAATAAATACAAAGATGCAATAAACCCTTACCTTGTAAGGCGTCCAATCCTGAAAACACAGATGCACAATTTCAAGAGATAAAGATGTTAAATAACCACACAGGTTTAAATATAAATCACTTTCTTTATTCAATATTCTAATTAAGAAGATCAGAAGTTAAAATTATAACTGAATCATTATCAGGAAGCACAACGCTAAGTAACTGTGACAGTGACACTGGACTCAGGATCCCTACTAATATATTTGCTGCCACGGAAGTAATTCAATGATAATAATATGATCAACGATATAAATAAAGTGGCACAGCAACATTTAAGTATATAATAAGCAACATGATTTAAGAGGTATGGTCTCAAAGCAACAGGAGAAAACTCGCACTCAGAGAAAATTAGGACTGATAATTAAACAAGTTGAAATAATTTAGGAAATTTATGCTTCCTTGAGACAGGCGTAGATGCAGAGAGCAGTCAAACCTTACCTCCCCAGTCGGAGTTGTAAAAGGGTCGGAACATTATACCATACCCATATTTCGACCTGACACATAGACCTCGGGCCCCATCGTACCTTCCTCGTCGCAGCTCTCTCAGCTAGACGTCGGGCTCTCCATCGATGTTCTTCGGCGATGTAGGCGTCTTCGGCTTTTCTCCCCATGCCCACAAGAGGCCAGAAGTCGACTTGGGGCCGACTCCCGCACTCCGTGGTGGGCAACATTGAAAAATGGTCCAGGCCGACCTGAGAGCGTCGACACCAGACAGGAAGAAAAAGCCACGAATATTCTTTGCAACAGCTTTTATGTATTCAGACGGATTCAGGCCCCAGAAGCATTCGGACCTGGCAGAAGACTATTTACGGCCTTTTGACCAATAGAAAACTTCACAGGCATAGCCTCGCCAGCCCAGGACGGGGTCTCAAAAATGAATATGCTGACACATCAGACCCTCGCCACAAGGTCTCAAATTCATCCAGAAGTTTCTCTCCAAATCTATTCTGCAGAAAAGTGCATACCTTGCACTAACATCACCAGGCCTCGAGCAAGCCATCTGCTCTGCCCGGGAATAAAGACCTTGACTTTAACGGTCAAATAATAACGAAACTTCTCTCTGAATGCGGTTTTCACAGATTAATAAAATGGCTAAAAGCTTTCCTTTCAGTATAGAATATTTTGTATAATACATATTTAATAGACAAGAGGGATAATTAAAACAGGGTTTAAAAAATGCAAAAATATAGAATCTTGATAATTAATATATAATTTGCGATTTTTACAAGGGTTTGGCGAGATTATGAAATCTCGTCACAACAAAGACAATTCATAGCAAAACGTGCCGTGTGCGGCTGGGCATTAACTTGTTGGGAAAAAAGGCCAGGATGTCGCAAACAGAACGGTAACACAACCGGTCGTAGAATGTTGTCTACATTCCACTGTGCTGTCACTGTGCCAGAAATGATTACCAAAAGGGGTCCGGCTATCAAAGGAGATGGCATCAAAGCCCATAACGCCCCGTTGCGGGTATGTGTGGCGTGCGATAGTAAGGATCCCCACGCTGCCCTGGACGTCTCCAGACAAGTCTGCGGTTGTCGTCAGGACACAGTTGGAAACTGGGCTCGTCACTAAAGGCTCCAAAATGTCTTTCATACGAAATGTCATTACAATCGGACAATTTTTGTCTGATTGTAATGTAATGAATGTTTTTGTCCGGTTTTTTTGTTAGAGATTGTATTTTACAGCATCACCTCTAATTCGAATTTCTGAAATTTTAAATCCTAGTCCTTAAATTGAGACGGATCGAATGACATTAAAGCAATATTCTAAAAGTGTCCGAAAATCATTTCCCACATGCCTACATCATACCTTCACATGTCCACGTCAAACCATCACATGCCCACGTCATACCTTCACATGCCTACGTCATACCCTTTCTCACACGATCAATCAATCAGTTCAGTAAACAATAACTGAGTAGCGGTTGCAAATAATAATATCGAATCCTTTAAGGTGTTTATTAATACCGGCTGTCAAACACTATTTACATGGGATACTTTTTTTAAAGAAAATATATAAATATTCTGCGCTATCAGAAAAGAGAAAACATTTGACATTTATTTCAAATATGCTGATATAAATTTAGAAAAATTTACATCACAAAGCATCGCAATGCATTGTGTAACATATCTTTTTTGAAATAAGTAAGCAAAGATAATTGTCTCAGTGGTATTGTGGTTAGGACCGTATACCACTCAGTCGTTCATCAGTGGTTTGTTTATTTCACTTTTATGCAACAGTTCTTTAAAATATGACAGCGCCTGCCTTGGTTATATGCAAAAGAGCTCTGAGATCTGAAGAATACCAAAATTAGAATATTCTGGGGGAACCTATATATTATAATGGCAGTTTCAATTTACAGATAATTACGTTTATCAGAAATATAGTTTTAATACCGTCTCTTGTATTGTAAAGACAGAGAACTGAGAATGCCGTAAACATTAGAGATAACACATATATCTAAAATCTGAAGGATTAAAATGTTGGGTTGAATGAAATATACTTATCACAAAGCCCTCTCCGACCTTTCTGTCAGTAAAGCTTAGAGAAACATTTGCCGACCTTGGCAACGAAATTGTCGAATTATCGCCGAATTTGACGACTTTTTGAAAACGTCGCCAATTTTTCGGAAATATCTCCAAATTCACAAAAATTTCGCCAGATTTATAAAAATGTCACAAAATTTGCACAACCCCCGCAAAATTTATAAAGATGTTGCAAAATTTCCACAAGTGCAGCCAAATTCCCCAAAATATCACCAAATTCACCAAACTGACGGTAAATTAGCGAAAATGACTACAAATTGATATGAAATTCAGTCATAAGGAATTCAGTCCGATTTCTTTGGTTAACCCGCAGTTGCTTTGGCTGAATTACGTAATATTCTTGATTCGAAAAATAGTGAATTTTATTCTTTGTAAATTATGTACGTTTTGTTAGAGGATGGGGAGTCCAGGGTTTTATAAAGTAATTTTGATTTGTAAAGTTTGATACAGTAATATTGTTTCAATAAAGAGTCGTATAAGAATTAATAATATTGACTGAGAAACGTAGCATACATGTGTCAGCTTATAGTAGGAGTGAAGGTGTTGCAAGCGGGCGAAATGTAATCATTTACGACGTTATGCATTCAATCATATGACACGCATATCCTTCTTATCCTTCTAATATAGATGAAAAAGATTATAAATTAAGTAGCTCAATAGATAGCGCGCCTTCTGAAATGCAGGTAATTAGTGATTGCATTACCCACTGAGAAAATAGTCATTTTCCTAATTGGAGAAATTGCATAAAATGATAGCATTGAATTTGAAAATACTTTAAAACGACTTTTTAGATGAGAAATATTAATATTGAACTTGCGATCATATGATACAGACCATAAAATAAAACAAATTTAACCGGTGAAAGCTATTTATCAAAAAACGTCATTAGCATATTTGACTGTATAACAAATCAAAAAACCTCACTGAAAGGAAATGAATCTTAGCTGAACTTGTACACTATTTTTTATTCCACCCAGTAATGTTCTCTTTAACACAGCATACTTCAGTCGAAAATATTCTTAGAGTTTCTAAATTGAAACTGTGGGGATGCATTTGCCACTAACGGAAGAACAAGAAATAGCTTTTAAAGTCATTATGACTGCATTATACAAAACTTCATTTACTGTATTCGCTAGAAACAAAATATGGAATATTTCTCCCATTCGTGCATTTAACGTCATTTTCTATCCAGAAATAATCAATTAATAGAATCAATATTCATCCTCAGACAATTTTTACTCTCCATAAAAACTTTTATAAAAACTCACAGGGTAAAAATCAGGCAAGGTATTTATAACCTCGCATATATGTGGTCATAATCAGGGTTTGGCAGAAGTTGAGTAAAAGTAACAGCGTTATCTGTAGTTGTTATTTTTCATTTAATGGAGTTCCTTTTTTACTATTTATATTTTTTAAATGTAGCTGACGTCACTATTTAACAAATATTTCGTCCATCGAGATTCTCTGTCTCTATCATATAAAATTTACTGGAGTGGGGCTCAACTCTACCTTCTCGTACGAGAATCCAATTTTAAGTAGAATGTAATTACTTTTCTTATATACATAATGTATAAGGAAGGTATTGTGACGGGGTCGAAAATTCGAAATCGAGTTTTCGACGGGAGAGCACGTTTCAAGCATCCCTGATCAAGAATAAAATATTTTTGAAGTGATGTATGTGTGTGTGTGTGTTTGTGAAAGTATGTGTGAAAGTATGTGTGTGTGTGGGGGGGGGGGGTCAGTGGGTCTGTGGAGACGATAACTGACGAACGAATGGGCCGATTCGAACCAAAGTTGGTACAAAAATCACAATCTGTAAACACTGGAAGCCTATTGCTTTTATACGTAATCGAATGTTCAGAACCCCCCTAAATTTTCGAATGAAATATTCAAATAATCGTCAAAAAATCAAAACCACTAATAAAGTTACGCAAATAGACATTTCTTATGTAATTTTCCATTAGAAAACGATTGACATAAATTTTAGAACACTAACATGAACCGTTCTCGAGATATTGCACATTTTTCAAAAAAATTTTTAAATTCATATAAAATGAAAAAAAAAATATTTCCTATTGAGAAACATGTTCACTCTTCATATGTAATGCCATGCGATAAATTGGGTGACATCATTCTCGTGGATCTAGCTCGTTCCATTCATGAAATAAGATACTTTGAGTAATAATTTTGTATTTGAACACCAATGGTCATTTATCTGCTGTAAGAACAACTTGTTTCTTCGGCCATAACGCTTGACGATATTTTGGCGACTTTTTGAAATGTTGCCAAATTAACGAAAGTATCGCCAAATGGAATAAAATGACGCTAAATCAATGAAAATGATGACTAATTGTCAAAATTCAATATTTTTGAAAGACTATTAGTATCTAGTATAAGAAAAACCTATTTTTACTTTCCTTATATACATAATGTATAAGGAAAGTATTGTGACGGGGTCGAAAATTCGAATTCGAGTTTTCGACGGGAGAGCACGTTTCAAGCATCCCTGATTACGAATCAAACATTTTTGAAGTGATGTCTGTCTGTGTGTGTATGAGTGTGCGTGTGTGTGCGTGTGTGTGTGTCAGTGGGTCTGTGGAGACGATAAACGACGAACGAATGGACCGATTCGAACGAAATTTGGTACAAAAATCACAATCGGTAAACACTGGAAGCCTACTGTTTTTATACGCAATCGAATGTTCAGAACCCCCCTAAATTTTCGAGTGAAATTTTGAAAAAATCGTCAAAAACTCAAAACCGCTAATAAAGTTACGCAAATAGACATTTCTTATGTAATTTTCCATTAGAAAACGCTTGACATAAATTTTAGAATGCTAACGTGAACCGTTCTCGAGATATTGCACATTTTTTAAAAAAATTATCAAAAAGTTATATAAAATAAAAAAATATATATTTCCTATTGAGAAACATGTTCACTTTTCATATGTAATATCATGCGATAAATTAGATGACATCATTCTCGTGGATCTAGCTCGTTCCATTCACGAAAAAAGATATTTTGAGTAATATGTTTGTATTTGTCTGCTGTAAGAATAACTTATTTCTCCGTCCATAATGCTTGGCGAGATTTTGGCGACGAATTTGGCGGAATGTCGCCAACTTGGCGATATTTATATTTGCTGCCAAATTAAAAAAAATCTCGCAAAATTGATAAAAATGACGCTAAATCACTGAAAATGACGACTACTTGAAGAAAATTCAATATCTTGGAAGGACTATAAGTATCTACTATAAGAATAACATTTTTTTAACTGTAAAAGTAGTAAATTCATTGCATTATATAAGGAAAGTCATGTGTTGCCCACATCAGATTTTTTTTTTCGTGTTGGTCCAAGTGATTACACTTATTACTTTCCTTATATACATAATGTATAAGGAAAGTATTGTGACGGGGTCGAAAATTCGATTTCGACTTTTCGACCGGAGAGCACGTTTCAAGCATCCCTGATCACGAATCGAGCATTTTTGGAGTGATGTCTGTGTGTGTGTGTGTGTGAGTGTGTGGAGACGATAACTGACGAACAAATGGACCGATTTAAACAAAATTTGGTACAAAAATCACAATCCGTAAGCACTGGAAGCCTATTGTTTTTATACGCAGTCGAACGTTTAGAACCCCCCTAAATTCTTGAATGAAATTTTGAAAAAATCGTCAAAAAATCAAAACCGCTAATAAAGTTACGCAAATAGACATTTCTTATGTAATTTTTCATTAGAAAACAATTGACATAAATTTTAGAACGCTAACATGAACCGTTCTCGAGATATTGCACATTTTTCAAAAAAAATATTAAAAAGTCATATAAAATGAAAAAAAAAATATTTCCTATTGAGAAACATGTTCATTTTTCATATGTAATACCATTTTATAAATTGGGTGACATCATTCTCGTGGATCTAGCTCGTTCCATTCATGAAAAAAAATACTTTAAGTAATACTTTTGTATTTGAACGCCAATAGTCATCTGCTGTAAGAATAAGTTATTTCTTCGTCCATAACGCTTGGCGAGATTTTGGCTACGAATTTAACGGAATGTCGCCAACTTGGCGACTTTTTGAAATTTTGCCAAATTAACGAAAATCTTGCCAAATGGATAAAAATGACGCTAAATCAATGAAAATGACTAATTATCGAAAATTCAATATCTTGGAAAGAATATTAGTAAGAAAAACCTATTTTTTTTTCTGTAAAAGTAGTAAATTCATTACATTATATAAGGAAAGTCATGTGTTGCCCACATCAGATTTTTATATCATGTTACCATTCATTTTAAAGACTTTGAAAAAATCTTTGTATTATACCCAGTTTGGCAATATGTCCTCCCAAACACAAAAACTGTATTGCTGTCATTTATCACTACAATGATTGAAATTGGGAAGTATCTTTATCATTCAACCATAATTAACCTCCTTCGTGCTTGATTATGTCACATTTTGTACTATGCTGTCAAGTAAAAGAAATATATAATTTCGAATAAATTCGCAGGAATTTAAAAAAATTCGATTTTTACTTTCCTTATATACGTAGTATAATGTATAAGGAAGGTATTGTGACTGGTCGAAAATTCGAATTCGAGTTTTCGAAGAGCGAGCACGTTTCAAGCATCCCAGAATACGAATCAATCATTTTTGAGGTGATGTCTCTCTCTCTCTGTATGTGTGTGTGTCAGTGAGTCTGTGAAAACGATATCTCACGAAAGAATTTACCGATTTAAATAAAATTTGATACAAAATTACAATCCGCGAATGCTGTAAGTCTATTGTTTTTAAACGCAATCTAATTTTCAGAACCTCTCTGAATTTGCTAGTGAAATTTTGAAAAAATCATCAAAAACTCAAAACCTTTAATAAAATTACGCAAATAGTCATATGTAATTTTTCCTTAAAAAACGATTGACATAAATTTTAGAATGAACTGTACTAGCATGAACTGTACTAGAGATATAGCACATTTTTCAAACAAAATTATCAAAAAGTCACATAAAATAAAAAATATTAACTACTGTAAAATATGTTCACATTTCTTATGTACTATCATGCAATAAATTGGTTGACACCATTCTCGTGGGTCTAGCTCGTTCCCTTCATAGCAAAATATACTTTTGATAATACTTTCGTAGTTGGACGCCAATAGTTATTTATCTGCTGTAAGAATAACTTATTTCTCCATCCATAAGGCTTGTCGAGACTTTGGCGATGAATTTGGCGGAATGTCACCAGCTTGGCGACTTTTTTAAAATACCGCCAAACCAAATTGATAAAAATGACGCTAAATCAATGAAAATTACGACTAATTGACGAAAATTCAATTCGCTTTTCTCTCCGTTTGTCTGTAACATATACTGATTCTTTTGGCGAACTTGGGGAATAATCTAGCGACGTATCTTTAATTTGGCGATATTTCACCCCAAATTGACGAAAATATCGTCAAAATTGCAAAAATGCCGCTAAAGTAATGAAAATAATACCAAGTTGATGAATTAATTATTAAAATATTTTAATATATGAACTATGTCACTTATTGAGGATTCTAAAATATTGATAATTGTTTATTTACAGATGCTCGAAATGTTAGTTAATTGAGTACTTTGAAATACTTTTACATTTTGTCATCTGGAAAATCGCCAAATGTGCAATTCAATGTATAAAACACAGTACCATAATCTTATACATTATTGTTTGACTGTAAAAGGAGTAAATTCATTGCATTATATAATGAAAGACATGTGCTGACCGCATCAGATATTTAAAGATATAAATGTTCGTGAAAATCCATTAATATATTTGCCTTCTACCGTGTACATAAGCAACCGATCACAAGCAGACAAGTCATAGCAGACAGATAAACTGGCATCACTAAAAATAGTCAAAAGTTATAATGACGGTGGTAAAACCTATTTTGGCATCAAAATCCCGAAATCGAAAATGTTCGGGAAAAACAATTTTTTATCTATAATATATTCTATAATGTGAGAAAGTGAAAGTATGAAATGTGATACATTTGAATAGGAATGTTAAGTAGAGGAACACGCTGATATAGTCCAAAGAGTATACTTGAGCTGCGAGTTCGCGTCCTGGACAGACTAGCAGCAAGACCACGAATTTTTACATGCATGTACCAACAGAATTTTTGCTGAATACACGCAAGAATTTTTGCTGAATTTTCATCAATTTATATGATTTTTTGCAAGACCGTGCCATTTATTTTGATTTTGATTTTAGAGTATGCATCATTCAATTTTTATGCACTTCTAAAGTGAAAAATTTACTTCAGTATGAGCAAAGATTTAATGGGTCGAGCCGAGTTGCAGCTTGAGGGTGATCGTGCGTGCCGGCCAGGTTGAAAAATGTCGCAAACGTGACTGCCGGACATTATTATGAAAACAGCCCAAACTTGTTCAGGATGTCCTAAAACATTTATTGCCATCTAAATCTTGAAATTGAGAAGTTTCGTAAAAACAATATTCAACAGTATAAGAAAGTTAAAAGGCGAAATTAAATTTTAATTCTCGAAGTATTGGATTTTCGCCAATTTGACGATATCTTCTAAATGTCGCCAAGTTGACGGCAAGTGTGACGGACAGTCAGATGGATTAGCTTTACTTATGTATATAGAAATAATGGGTAAATTGTATTACAGAAAATGAAAAAACAAGAAATACAAAAGGAAACTGTTGAAAAGCCCCTCTGTATATGAAATGTAGTCAACTGAAAAAAACTATTTTATTTCTAAATTCAAACATCATCTTAACTATAATCTCCTTGTTTATATAATAATAGAACATACATAATCACTGCATCCTTAAAAACTATTTTCACTGATTAGCATTTAATTTTGTGAACAAAGCAGTTCCTGTGAAAAAAGCAGTAATCCTGGCAGCTGAGGATATAAAAAAATATTAAGATGGAAAACAAATTCATTACTTGCGAGTATAATTTTTTATATATATTTACATAAGGTCATAAGTATTAAAAAGTACGAAGTACTTTTCCTTGAATAACATTTTAAGATTTTTTTTTAATTTTTAATTGTGTCACTAATTGGGTCTTTATTCAGTAGTTACTAAAAATAAATGATTTCCTCGTAATTTTTTGTTTTTAGATGAATCAATAAAATGCTTTCTTTATCCAGGTAATATGGTTAAAAACTGAGACAGAAAATGAATAACAGAACATAAAATATCAAATGACTATTTCCTCTTAAATATGAAACTTCGGGTAATATTATACGTTATTGATTTCTATAAGTTTTATTTCTAATATAAAAGAATAAATATAATCCTCTCAATAGCTTAATATAAAGATTTTACTGGCAATCAAATATCGCTAGAGACATTTTTTTGTTTGTGTGGTTTTTGTAATTACGCCAAGCAAATAAATCTTGAATGCTTGATGCCGCTGATGTCTGATATTTTAAATTACCAACATTGCCGATTTTCCAGAACCTTACGACTTATGCCATGAGTTTCTATAAACCAGCAACGTCCGCATTCTTCGTGCCAAGTACGCCAGGACCATGCATGGGAAACAGAAACCGGTGTCCCCACCTACCCCTTTATCCGCTCATGATCCATTTACCTCTTCTATTCAAGATAGCTATTTTTATACGACTCCCTATCAACACATGTATACTATATCAACTCCTAACATGACACATTTAATTCAAGCTTTCCAAAGCTCTTCTAGCAAACCAATTTATCAAGTTTAATTCTTTATACTTTGATCACAATTTTTCAATTGCTGGACATACCCTGGAGAAAAAGGGACTAACTCTCTCTAACTTTATAGATCATATAATTCAACTCCAACCAATCCATCTATAAACAAAGTTTGCATTAATTATATTGCTTAAAACATTAAATTAAAAATAAAGTAGGAAGGAAGTCATTCTAACTCCATGGTTTAAGTATTCCATATTATGAATTTTTAAATTGAGATGACTTCTCAATATTAACTTTACAATTCAGCTGAATCATGGAGGTCCTATCATCCCTAACTCCATGAACTGAATACAGTTTCCCTTTTATTTCTTCATGCTTTAAAGTCCAATTGCTTTCCAATTGCTTTATGTTGCGGAAACGTCTTCGGCCTGAGATTAGAAATACAAAAACTTTAAAAGGCTATTTCTCCAGATCCATGGGGTAACTTGGAAAACAAATTTTAGATTTCAATTCAACATGGTCGAATTAGTATACATGAGTGTTTTTAGCTCTCGGGGTTACATTTGGATGCTTATCACACTCACACTGCGATATGGTTTAGAATTACGCTAAAAAAGAAGCTAACGTGATGAAAAAAATCCGATATATCCAGTACATCAATTTTCTTAGATTAAGAAATTTCGATATTGTTCAGGAATGAAATAGGAGCATTGTTAAAACTATTTTGTTGCAAATTAACTGTCTTATTAGCCGTTCTCGAAATATTTTCAGTTTTTCTCATTTTTAAAACGCCGATTTGAAAATACACTCCAATACCAAATAAACACAAAAATTATATTAAACGTGCAAATTCAGTGTCATTTCAAATAACTATGCGTGTTGTTTTATACAATTAAACTCAGTTTAATGAATTATTAAAGAAATAAAGAGAAAATTAATTTCTCTCTGTAGGGAAAGTTTTGTGCCACTTACATCAGAATGGTTTTTTTTTTATACCCAAAGGGACATAATTACTTTCATGCCATCTTTCGAAAACCGCACTGAACATTTCGGAACTTTATCGAGTTGGTTTTATTAGTAAAATGCTTCAATGTCCCAAACGAAATGGTAAAATATGAAAATACTGCTAATTAATGTACATATTTAATTTTGTTGTGCGTGTTTTAATGTGTACATTGAAACTTAATTGATTGCTTAGAAAAAAAATGTTTTAAATGTAGGGAGGATGTCATGTGTTACCGACATCAGAATATTTTGTTTTAAAACCAGACATATTAATTGAATCTTTAAAGTAGTAATTACTATAAAAAACTTTTTTATCATTTTCATTTCTAAATAATTGATTAAAATGTTTTATTTTCGCAGGCAATTTGAAGAAAGAAAAACTAAGTGCTTCAGATTTAAAAAAACTGCCAATTATTTCATTTTTTTTTTCTTACAATTTCAAGTCATGTAGTTTTTAAATTGTCATTCCTTATTCAGTTGTATTTAAGCTGATATCATGAGATATTTTAAAACAATTGAAAGTAATGAAAAATATAAAAAAATAAATTATCTCAGTATTTTTGTGGAGGATAAAACTATTCACTTGTAAACAATATAAACAAAAAAAAAGTTCGGATGTCAACTGGTTCAGAGTGGCAAAACGAACCTTCTTCAAGATGATAAATGAAGAACATTCATTCCAACAGAAGTAGGAAATTGTTAATCCACATAAAATTCGTTTCAAATAAATTCGTATTGCCAAACCAGAGGCTGAAAGGAATCAAACGAAATTAACTACGAGAATTAAAAATATTGCACAAACAGCTGCACACACAAAAAAAATCCCTCATACAATTTTAGGAGTAAACACACACACACACACAAAAAAAAATGAAAGTATGAAGCATATGAAAATGAGATTATGTAATATATGACGAGATGTAACGAAAACAAATGGTTACAAATCAAACATTATTCAGAAAAATAATAACATCAGCAAAGCAAATATAAAAAATCTGATGTGGGCAACACATGACTTTCCTTATATAATGTAATGAATTTACTACATTTGCATTTAAAAAAAAATAGATTTTTCTTATAGTAGATACTTATATTCTTTCCAAGATATTGAATTTTCGACAATTAGTCGTCATTTTCATTGAATTAGCGTCATTTTTATCCACTTGGCGAGATTTTAGTTAATTTGGCAACATTTAAAAAAGTCGCCAAGTTGGCGACATTTCGCCAATATCGTCGTCAAAATCTCGCCAAGCGTTATGGACGAAGAAATAAGATATTCTTGCAGCAGGCTACTATTGGCGATCAAATACAAAAGTATTGCAAAAAGTATCTTTTTTCATGAATGGAACGAGCTAGATCCACGAGAATGATGATACCCAATTTATCGCATGGTATTACATATGAAAAGTGAACATGTTTCTCAATAGGAAATATTTTTTTTTATTTTATATGACTTTTTGATAATTTTTTTTTTAAATGTGCAATATCTCGAAAACGGTTCGTGTTAGCGCTCTAAAATTTATGTCAATCGTTTTGTAATAAAAAATTACATAAGAAATGTCTATTTGCGTAACTTTATTAGCGGTTTTGATTTCTTGACGATTTTTTCAAAATTTCACTCGAAAATTTAGGGGGGTTCTGAACATTCGATTGCGTATAAAAACAATAGGCTTCCAGTGTTTACAGATTGTGATTTTTGTACCAAATTTCGTTCGAATCGGTTCATTTGTTCATCAGTTATCGTCTCCACAGACTCACTGACACACACACACACACATACACACACAGACATCGCTTCAAAAATGTTTGATTCGTGAATCAGGGATGCTTGAAACGTGCTCTCCCGTCGAAAACTCGAATTCGAATTTTCGACCCCGTCACAATACTTTCCTTATACATTATGTATATAAGGAAAGTAAAAATATTATATTTTAATGAATTAGACAAATAAGAATAAGCATTTCCTGGTGAAAAAAATGAAGTGAGAATTACTGATGAGGACGCGATTATATTAACCAACATTGAAAAACCCTGAATATCACGACAGTTCTATTAAAAAATGGAATCAATCATGAAAACTGAATAGTTCTATTGGGAATAGTGGTTGTGAATTTCACGCTCGTAGTAGTAATTTCAACAACTTGAACGATTCGGCATAATGTTATGGCCGTTGCTTTCCAATACGTCTCCGCAGTATCAGACGTAATTTGCATATTGTCGACAACAGGCCTGAGTATATTGAACATACTCTAAGTAACTTTCAAGTATGCTTTGGGTATGAAAGGTTTTATGGCGTTTTTAACACTTTACAACATAGTTGAAAAGTGTTTATGACTTTGTTCATTCTATCTGTCTGTCTGACTGTTTGCAGGATAACTGCTGTAAAAATGACTTTATCAAAATGAAATTTTGGTATGTTGTTCAGACGGTCTGTGGGACGAACGGGAATATAAATGAATTATATCACCCAATTAGTTTTGGATTGAACCCGATTTGAAATTTGAACCCTAAGGGATCTAATTTTTCAAACATTTTTTAAACGAATTTAAAATTCACAAATTGCTTCGAAAGTTTTAGAAAATATTCAAATTATCCCATAAAAATATAAAAGAAATTTCAGGAAAATGTATTCGGCAGTTTTTTTAAATAAAAATTAAAATAATAATTACACCCATATCAAATGAAAAGATCACGTGACCCACTTCAAAATAAAATATGGCATCCATCTTGTGTCAAAATCGTGATATTTAAAGTACTTTTTAATTTATATTTAGTGTTGTATCCGTCCTAATACCGATTTATTTTTACTTAATTTCTGTGCATTCATATTCTGAAATAGTGCAATTGCAATATATTTGAGTTTAAACGATCATTTCCATCCATGCTGTGTCTAAATCATTATTTTTAAGTTCTTTGTAATTTATATTTAGTGCTGTATCCGTCCTAAAATCGCTTTATTTTGCTTAATTTCTGTGCATCTGTATTCTAAAACAACGCAATTAGAATATATTTGAGTTTAAATGATCGTCAAACTTTGATTATTTCTACAACGAAGCTTAATTATCCCTTATGGAGAATGTAAACACTTAAGGGTGCTTATCTCGGCCACGACTGACTTTTTTTTTTTTGACTCCGCGCAATTGATGTCAAGAGAATAACAAACGCGCGCCCTTTGTTCTCGTGCTTTCTAAAGAGACCAAATGTGTTAACTGCGTCACTTGGACGTCACTAAAGAAGGTGTGCACAGCACATTTAAAAACATATGCGCAAGTTGTTTATGTCTGGATATTGCCACTTCAAAATTAATAATTTTATTTAATTGTAATAATGCAAAAACTTGTTGTGGTTTGGCAACGACTCTTAAGTCTTCCCTGGTATGTGGCGTCACAAGAGTACAACTTTTTGATTTGTTGCACAGCTGATCGCCCAACCATATATAAAAGAACCTTGATATTGTCCTCTGTTACTTGTTTGCTGCGGCTTTATTCGTCGCAGGTTTCTGGATACAGGAAGAAAAATGCTCCCAGTTATTATAATTAAACGAAATATTTTCTTATATAAAAAGTACTTTTAAAATATTATCGATGTATATGCATAGTACACAAAAATATTCAATTTCAATTTTTACCAATCTCTGATCTGTCGGAGTGGGATTCTGCTCAACACGGCCGACCAGAGAAAAACTAACTTTCTTAATTTTTATCACCCAGGTTCAAAACACCTCCCGTCGGTGAGTAAAACTCACCGATGTGTCCCCAAAGAATCCAAAATCCAACAAAAACCCTTACCTAGTAAGGACGACATCATCTTCCGCTGAAAATGCAAAATGCTAAAAATGGATAAGTAAAAATATGAGCATAAACATATACATATTTACTACATGTATGTCCTGGTTGTTCACAATTAAATTTTATGGATACAATAGAATCTCGATTATCTCACGTAATTGCAGGTATGTCAGATTATTTGAAAATTCCGGATGATAGTGAACGCATGAAATAGAGAGCTATTTTAATAAATAACGAAACTAATAAATGATATTTTTAGTTAATATTACACTTTGAATTAATATAATAATTAAATTCAAAATTAAGGTTCTAGCTATACAGGAAGATCTCGATTATTTTGATACATTACAGCCTCAATCAGTTTAATATGCGTAGCATATTATGTAGATATCTTTTATCGATGCTCGCCTGGAAATTTTGATTTCTGTGAGTAGGAGCTGGTGATGAAAGATTTCAAACATAGCAGAAAGAAATTTAGATTTAACATTTTTTTAATTTATGAAACTTTTAAAATAATGAAATTTCTGGTACTTGTTTTAAATTGTCATTTTATATAAATTGTTTTCAGATTGCTATGAAGTGACGTTACCGAGATAATGCACATGTCCTAAAACCGAAAAATAAATTATAAAGAAATATGTTCATTATTATCACATATTTAATCGCTTTAGAGATACTTGTAACTAGAAACAAATGGTCATCATTGTTTAAAATTTATCACGAACTGTTCACGAGACGTTGTAAATGGTGATTTTCCGCAAAGAGGCCTCGAGATTTTCAAAAATGTCCGAGGAGGGGTAGGTCCTCAAATTTTCGAACATTGTTTAAAAATCATAATAATATCAAGATAATTCTATCTCTGCTCTTTTTAATTATTTTTGCAGAAATGGCCTTTTATATGCATTCTTTTATTTAGAAGTCAATGCCAGACCGTTACCATCGCTTAAACAACATGATAATTTTCGCTGCCATACTCGAGATATTGCACGGGATTTAATAAAAAATCGAAGTATTTCGACCGTACTATTAATAATTCTTCCAGAAATAAATGAACACTATTGTTTAGTGGTTATCCCGATACGTTCTCTATTAGAATTTTTCCCTCTTTCAGCTTGCCTAAATCTTAGGAAAATGTGAACGAATTACATAAAATTTAGTGTGCTTATTCTAATCAGTAATGACAAAAATTCTGTAGATTTTTAGAGGGATATGATATAAGAACGGTTCAATTAATCTTATTGATTTCTTATAATAACGAAATTTGTTAAGCTGCAGAGAAAGCCATGTTCTTGACACATCAGATTTGTCATTAAAAATTTCATATAAAACAAGCATTTAATTAATAAATATTAACAAATGTCGACTTATATTTGAAATTTTGACGACTTTTGCAAGATTTAAATAATAAAGTCCTTAATTATGCACAACTTGTACCACGAGGTTAATTACATTTAGACGTAGTATTGAGAAAGCATTGTTTTCACGAAAATTGTTGATTTCGAGATTTTGATATCAATATATATTAAGACGGTCTATTTGTCCATCTGTCTGTGGTCGATGTCTTGCATACACGATAGCTGCGACAATTATTAGTGGATTTTCTCCGAATTTTATATCCGGCTTTGTTATAAAAAAATCATTAACTAGATAGAATTTGTTTTTATTCGAGCGAAAACTTCGGTATTGATTTGAAATTTTATTTTTATAACATCGAAATAAATTATAATAAGACTATATATCATATGTCATTGAAAAATAGTCGCGATGCAAATATTGTGTTCGTGACGTCATTTGCCCGACAAAGGGGCAAGTTACCCCCTCTCTCGGGCTGCACATTACCAAGTATGGTATCAATCGAAATATTTTTTCCAAGCCCATTAATTGGTAGCACGCTACTACTGTAATCCCTTGTACCCATGATACCGATTTTTCAAAATTTTTCTTGTAATATTTGAAAAGAAAACAAAGCTACTAAATATAGATTCTGGTATGAGAAAGTCGAGATGAGCCACACTACAGTTAATTTTAATAACTAATTTGGGTTATAATGCGAATATCGAATTTCATAGCGTCCAAATAACAACAGAGAAAAACACAATTTAAGGCTAGGCGAAATCACATGCTGTCAGCAGAAGATATTTTATACTAACAACACAGATATATTTTCAGAAACTGAATACATCCCTAACTGATTCGAAACATCAAATTAATCCTACGGCGCAAGAAACAGTAGGATTACGTACTTTATTTAGCCGTAGAAATGTCGGAATGTCTCTTTTACAATCCTATCTCATATAAATTAAACCACTGCTTGTTCGGCGATTTTGTTCCGTAGAGACTGAGAAGATAAAATGAATTCTACACTTTCTTAAGTAAAGGATAGGTCTGAACGAGTGAATGCGTCTAAAATGTCTGAATCCATGAGCTTAAAATGTCTGAATCAATAAATATGTCTAAAATGTCTGAATCAATTAATGTGGCTAAAATATCTTAATAATTCCCATAATAGAAACGTTGACAATCTCACGACAAAATGGGTTATGATATCTATATGATCCCACAAAATGGATTTTAATATACACATGATGCGATAAAATGGGATATGATATGATCTGACAAACACGAATATTACCTGCAAAGTTTACATCTTGACACCATCAAATAGATTAACAAGAAAGATCAATCATGCATAAAGCATTGATTATGAAACACTTTCCAACTTCAATGCAGTTTTATATAAACATCTCTAAAATGCGATACATTCCTCGGTAATATTTTTTAAATTATCACAATACTACATTAATTTATTATATTTGAAAACGCCATCGAAGAAAACGAACTTCATTCAAATGACGGCATTGAAATATAAATTGCCTGGTTTAAACATCTCTAAAATGCGATACATTCCTCGGTAATATATTTAAAATTATAATAATATTACAATCATTTATTATATTTGAAAGCTTCATCGAAAACAAATTAACTTTATTCAAATGATGTTATCGAAATATAAATCGCCTCAATATAAAAGCAGCATTTCATACATAAACATGTTTCCAATCGTTTCATTGATCACAATACTATAATAATTTATTTTATTTAAAAATTTAAAAAATTGTTATCTACCATATTTATTTTAAAATGTAAAACCTCTCTAATATATAAAACAATTAAACTCTTGTAAAGATATTTATTATATAATATATCTATATTTTCTTTCTGGAGGATATAGCAAAAATCAAAATTTAATTGAATTCTCCCTAATAATTTTTTTCCCCTAATAAGTTTTTCTCCCTAATAATTTTTATTTAAAAAACTACTAAATATATTTTGCTGAAATTTTTTTTATATATTTTATGGGATAATTTGAATATTTTCTAAAACTTTTGAAGCAATTTGTGAATTTTAAATCCCCCTAAAAAATGTTTGAAAAATTATATCCCATAGGGGTCAATGTATTTCATTTTTCATCCCGGGTTCAATCCAAAACTAATTAGGTGATATTATTAATATATATTCCCATAGGTCCCACAGACGGTCTGAACAACATAGTAAAATTTCATTTTGATAAAGTCATTTTTACGGCAGTTATCGTGCTAACGCACAGACAGACAGACAGAATGAACAAAGTCATAAACACTTTTCAACTATGTTGTAAAGTGTTAAAAACGACCTTATAAACGAGCTTTAAAATCCGTATCAGTATAATATACTTATGATATTTTATATACATGTTGCAACACCCAAAATTTGAAGAGTCGAATTCCAAATTTTGGCATAAATATTTTGTGATATTTTCGCATTGTAAAATATTTTAATTACCCTATTCCATAATTTTCTATAAATTTTAATGTGAAAGTTCTCATAAACTTTCAAAGCTCTGTTTCTGTCTTGGGTATCGCAATTTTTACTTCCTTAACAGGTTTTTCCCTTTGTTCAATACTGGCAGTGTGGGAGATAGAAGAGTGTGACGTCACAGAATCTACAACAATGTTTGACAGCGTTCGACATTCGTTTATAAACTGATATAACATCAGAGATTTTTGGTACGATAAAGGTAATTTTACGGTAAATAAATTAGCCTAGAGATTTTTTAGAATTACAAGTATTTTCAGTTTAGAAAACCTACTGTTGATTTCAATCGTTTAGCAGGCCCCAAATGAATGCACCCCGTGCCCTTATATATAGCGTGTCATAGTTACTTATTTAGAACGTATCAAAGGAGATTTCTTACCGCGTATCAAAAGAGCTTATTTGATACGCGGTATATTACGCCCTAGAAGGCAAATAGTGTATTTAGAGCATGCAAAGATATTATTTAGGATGTATCAAAATAGCCTATTTATAGTGCATTCTGCCCACGTAGAGGTCTACAGATGTATTTAAGACATACGTATTAAGGGACTCGTATTAAGGGAGCTTATTTAGAGCGTGACAAAAGAGTTTTATAAGGGTGTATCAAAAAATCTCATTTATTTTATTTTAATTTATTTAAATTAAAATGCACAGAAAAAGTTATATAACGAATACCAATTATACTAGCATAGAACAAACAAAAAACGTAAAAATAGTTCAATAAAAGACACAAAATTTACACAAATAAAAAATACAAAGGCACCACAACCTGCAAACAGGAATAGATAATCGTATCAACTTGTATTAAATAAAGAAATCTATCTAGCTGTCCCCAATCGCTTAAATTCACAGATACGCATGACAAAAATATACAGTTCTTTGCAGAAATCATTCAATAATTTGCAAACTCCATTAATAATGGAATTATTAGTGGCATTTACCCACCAGAAGATATCTTTAAGGACCATCGATCTACGTCTTATACCTATATTCAGAATATTAAGAGAAATAATATTTCAGATCTGCAAACAATCAATAAGATTGTTAAAAAGCTTAAAAGAAAACCATTAAGTATTATATTATTCTCATATTTTATTCTAGAATACCAAAGGTTTCACAACACTGCAATAGAGAGATCATTATAGAATAATAACCGTTGACCGTAAAATGTAAATATCTTCAAAAATGCAAATGGATTTTTTTTAATACTACAATTTAATAATTTTTTTACAATTATACTGGCATACAAATAAACACAAAACATAAAAATAGTTCAATAAAAGACGCAAAATATACACAAAAAAATACAAAGGCACAACGGCAAGCAGGAACAGATAAACGTATCAACTTGTACAAAGTAATGAAATCTATCTAATCATCCATAATTGCTTAAATTCACATATACACATGTAAAAATAATACACAGATCTTTATAGATAATATTCAATAATTTGTAAGATCCATTAACAGTTTAATTATTAGTGGCATTTACCAGACAAGAATTATCTTTAAATACCACCGATCTACGTCTTATACCTATTATCGGAACATTAAGAGAAATAATATTTAAGATCTGCGAAAATCAATAAGATTGTTAAAATGCTTAAAAGAAAACCATTAAATATAATTTTATTCTAATATTTTATTCTAGAATAAAAATACTTTTCTCAACACTGCACTAGAGAGATTATTATAGAATAATAACCGTTGACCATAAAAAGTAAATATCTTCAAAAATGCAAATGGATTTTTTTTTAATAAGCTTACTGTAAATATCATTGTCAGGATTCCAGATTAACGGTGCATATTTTCTCACTAAATAATTAAATGATATATACTTTTAAATTTTATAATGATAATCACAAAAATTAATCATTTAGGGCATATTTTGCTCACAGGGCATATTTAGGGCATAATACGTAATCTTATTAGGATATGGAGGTCGATGTTCCCAGCTCCGGGCCAAGTCGTATTAGTCTCACCTTTATCAATTTCATATACGTCAGTCACGCTCTCGTAAATCTCACACTCGTAAATCTCACTCTCGTAAATCTCACTCTCGTAAATCTCACTCTCGTAAATCTCACTCTTATCAGTCTTACTCTCATTAATTTCACTCTCATTAGTCTCACTCTCATTAGTCTCACTCTCATTAGTCTCACTCCCATTAGTCTCATTCCCATTAGTCTCATTCTCATTAGTCTCATTCTCATTAGTCTCACTCTCTTCAGTCTCACTGTACGGTATATTGTCCATATCTATTAACAATATTGAAGCAACACAAAACCATTGACGGGTTATAGACTGAGCATTAAAATTCTATGGCATATGGAGATTTTCAAATCGGGTTAATATGACTACTTAATTGAAAAATGAAATATCTCCCTCCCTTCCTTTCACTTTTTATCTTCCCCCCCCCCCCTTACCTGTCTCTCTCTCGCTTCTACCACTAGTCATTCCATCCTTCCTCCCTGTCTTTTTCGACTATATCTCTTCTCTAACTTTTTATTGCTTCTTTCCCAACCTTTCTTTAATGCCCTTCTCTCCCTTAATTAGCACACTTCAGCAGAAAACTTTTCTTCATTCCCATTTGCTAGGGTCAAAAGTTTCAATTTGAAATCTTCTAATTATTATACAATGGAAATGATTGAGCAAAAAGTTTATCTAGTTCTAATTTAATAGTGTATTTATCGCTTGAGAATACAGAAGAACTATACGAAATCTGGTATTTCTAATGGCATTTGTGAAAGAGTTCTATGTAAACACAATTACGTCAGCCAGTTAGAGACGCAATTAAGTTAATAGACATTTATCTGAGTGTTGTCTTCCTGTAAGTGATCAATGCAATAATGCATTTAATCTCGAAACTGCAAATATGGTGCAATTTAAAACAGTACCCGTGCAATTTTGTACAATTAAACTCACTGGATTACAAAAGAAAGAAAAATTAATTTGAGTCTGTGGGAAAAATCATATGCAACTCATATCAGATTTTTTTCTTTAGGTACAGTAAATGGCAATGCACAGGAAATGTATTGAAATAGTGGCAAAGGCGAGATTTTCATGAATCTACATGTTTCGAATACTCTAGTAAAAGAATCGATCATTTTTGACATGATATCTGTATGTCTTTGCATGTGTCTGTATGGTCTGTCTATACAACGTATGCTTTCACTCTAGCTAAAAACTGACGAAAGTTCACAAAATTCGGTAGGTAAGTGACTTGTGAGTTATTCTGGTGTTGGTTATATTTTGGCATAATTTAGAAAAGCAGATCTTTCTCTTCCTTACACAGTAACCCCTCTTCACAAAATCGAACGAAAACATGAAATAAAAAATAAATTTGCTGAAATGTATTGATTACAAGCTTGTTTTCAAAGTACTTTTGACAGAAAAAATAAAACCATCATCGGGATAAACCATACTGTCATTTTAAGACTAACTCTGTCGCCAAATAAAAAATTAAATTAAATTAAAACTACATATTCGACAGATATAAGTTCAAATAAAATCGTCTCTATGAAACTTTAAAAATGAAAACAACCAAAGTTGGCTAATTAAAATGTCTAACAAAAAACTCCATCAATGACGTACATAAAAATTACATAACCAGAGTGCTTTCAGACATTATTATGTCCTTATCAATTTCAAAGTAAAAAATAGGTGGCGAAGTAGGCGAGTTAAAAGTAGGTGACGAACATAAACTTTAATATATAGGTCGCAACCGCGAGACAAGATTTGTATATCACTCATTTTAAAATCGATATATTTAAAAACACAATGTAATTACAAAATACATAAATGATAAAATACATGCAAATACAGGGTACAATAGATATGTCATCAGAAGCAAAAGAACAAAGTATTAAATATCCAGAAATTTATACAATGGTTTAACGCACAATGATTCAAGAACGAGACTCCAAGCGTAACTGAGCGGTCTGATCGATAAATCGTCGCTTTTAGTTAGCTACATAACCCCATAATATTTTTTATGAATCGATTTTCATTTATATTTACCGAGATTCTTTTTGGAATTTTGATCCCGTTCAGACCTTAAGTAACACATTGCGTCTGGTTCTTGACTCACTGCGTGTTAAAACATTTTATAAATTTTTGGATAATTAGTACTTTGTTCTTTTGCTTCTAACAATACTGCTATTGGTTACTCTGCATTTTAATATCTCTTATCATTTATGTATTTTGTAATTAAATTGTGATTTTAAATGCATGGATTTCAAAATAATTAATATGCAAATCTTTTCTAGCGGTTGTGGCCTCAATATTAAAGCTCACGTTTGTCTCCAACATTTTACTTTGTCACTGATGAAGGACATAATAATATCCGAAAGCTCTCTGGTTATGATATTTTTATGTACAACATTGATGGGATTTTTTATTAAAGACATTTTAATTAGCCAAATTTTGTTTTTACTGAATTTGCGGCGTGTTCTCCATACAATTTTTTCCTCTCTGTTTTATTTAGTGCAACTAAATTCAATTTAATGGATTAAACAATAAAGATCCATAATACATAAAATATTGATTATGAAACACTTTCCAAGTGCAATGCAATTTTATATAAACATCTCTAAAATGCGATATATTCCTGGGTAATATTTTTAAAATTATCACAATGCTACATTAATTTATTATATTTCAAAACTTAAAACATCATAAAAAAATTAACTTTATCCAAATGACGTCATTGAAATATAATTTACCTGGTTTAATCATCTCTAAAATGCAATACATTCAGCAGTAATATTTTTTAAATTATCACAATGCTACAATAAATTATTATATTTGAAAACATTATCAAAAACAAATGAATTTTATTCAAATGACGTCATCGAAATATAAATCGCCTGACTCTCTATATAAAAGCAGCATTTCATACATAAACTTTTTTCATTCCTTTTATTCATAAAAATACTACAATTATTTATTTTGTTTAAAAACTTAAAACCATGGAGGTACAAGTAATTTAACTCTATGCTTAAAACTTCATCAAAAAATTTATCTGCTTCTCTATGTTAAATCAATGAATGTTTCATTCATATCAGTTATATTGTAGACTCTCGAGCTACATAATTTGACGTTAAAGAAATGCAGCAATTCTTAGACAACTCACGCTACATCTTTTTGTGCTTACATTCACCATAAGTGAAAATTAGGCTTCGTTGTAGAAATAATCAAAGTTTAATGATCATTTAAACTCAAATATATTGTAATTACGTTGTTTCAGAACGTAGATGCACAGAATTTAAGAAAAAATAAAGCGGTTTTAGGACGTATACAACACAAAATATAAATTAAAAAGAACTTTAAAAATCACGATTTTGACACAAGATGGATGACATTGATCATTTAAACTCAAATATATTGTAATTGCGTTGTCTCACAATATAGATGCACAGAAATTATGCAAAAATAAATCGGTTTTAGGACGGATACAACACTGAATATGAATTAAAAAGAACTTTAATAATCACGATTTTGACACAAGATGGATGCCATATTTTATTTTGAAGTGGGTTACGTGATCTCATCATATATTATATGGGTGTAATTATTATTTTAATTTTTATTTAAAAAAATACCGAAAATGTTTTGCTGAAATTTCTTTCATATTTATTACGGGATAATTTGAATATTTCCTAAAACTTTCGAAGCAATTTGTGAATTCTAAATTCGCTTAAAAAGTATTTGATAAATTTGGTCCCATAGGGTTCAGCGTATTTCAGTTTCTCAACCCGGAAAAAGTACTCGAAAATAATGCATAACATTTTCAAACCTACTATAATCTAAATATTGGATCATAGTCAAAATTTACACGAAAGATCAATCAGGCATAAAGCATTAATTATGAAACACTTTCCAACTTCAATGGACTTTTATTTAAACATCTCTAAAATGTGATACATTCAGCAGTAATATTTTAAAAATTATCACAATACTACATTAATTTATTATATTTGAAAACTTAAAATTTCATCGAAAAAAATGAATTTTATTTAAAAGACGGCATTGAAATATATATTGTCTGGTTTAAACATCGCTAAATTGCGATACATTCCTCGGTAATATTTTTAAAATTATCATAATACTGCAATAATTTATTATATTTGAAAACTTCATCGAAAGTAAATAAACTTTATTCAAATGACGTCATCGAAATATAAATCGCCTGGCTCTATGAAAAAGCAGTAACAATTTCATTCATAAACATTTATGCTATTCCTTTTCTTCATTACAATACTACAATAATTTATTTTACTTAAAAACTTAAAACTATGGAGGTAAAAGTAATTTAACTCTGTGTTTAAAACTTCACCGAAAAAGTCTGCTATAAAATCGTTTATTCTCTATTTAAAATCAATGACTCTTTCATTCATATCAACCATATTGCAAACTACAGTGCATAATAATTTTGAGTTAAAGAAATTCAGGAATTCTTATACAACTCATCTTATAGCATGATTTGTTTACAATCTCCATAAGGGAAAATTAAGCTTCGTTGTAGAAATAATCAAAGTTTGAAGATCATTTAAACTCAAGTATATTGTAATTGCATTATTTCAGAACATTGATGCACAGAAATTAAGCAAAAATAAAGTGGTTTTAGGACGGATTCAACACCAAATATAAATTATAAAGAACTTTAAAAATCACGATTTTGACACAAGATGGATGCCATATTTTATTTTGAAGTGAGTCACTTGATTTCTTCACATAATGGACACATGATCTCTTCATAAAATGGGTGTAATTATTATTTCAATTTTTTTTAAAACACTACTGAATATATATTTCTGAATTTTTTTTTATATATTTTATGTGATAATTTGAATATTTCCTAAAACTTTCGAAGCAATTTATGAATTTAAACTCGCTTAAAAAATGTTTGAAAATTTTGATCCAATAGGGTTCACTGTATTACATTTTTTCAATCCGAGTTTAATCCAATACTAATTGGGTGATATCATTCATTTGTATTCCCATAGGTCCCACAGACCGTTTAAACAACGCACTAAAATAACATTTTGATAAAGTCATTTTTTGGCAGTTATAGTGCTAACAGACAGACAGACAGAATGAACAAAGTCATAAACACTTTTCATCTATGTTGTAAAGTGTTAAAAAGAAATAAAGAAAAATGGAGTTTGAATCTGTAGGGAAAGGCATGTGCTGCCCGCATCAGATCTTCTATCTAAAGTCTATGCGCCTTTATTTTATTCTTTATATTTCGATATTTGTAAAAACTAAAAAAAGCAAAGTATCGCCATTTCTCTGCCCCTTTCAGCTGAAATAATACTTGTTTTCGTGGGACATTAATATACATTTTCACTTTCATAAGAGCACTAACGAAACCGAAGAAGCATTTTTTATATGCCCACTACTGTCACGTTTTAAATAAAAGAACGAAATACAAAGGCGAACAAGATCTGGAAATATCATTGGTCAAAGAATGTTTTCTGAAACAATTTAAAGTACCTGATGTGAGTAGCACATGAATTTTTGTACAGAGTCATATTTATTTTTCTTCAAATATTCAGCAATGCATTGATTTAAGTTATATCATCTAAAATATTCCTCCTTCTGTGTGTGTGTGTGTGTGTGTGTGTCGTAGTTCCCCGAAAATAAGACCGGGCCTTGTATTAAATTTTTCTCCAACAGACGTAATAGGGTTTAGTTTCAGAAGATGTAAATCGTTCTGCATGAAAAAATAAGTAATTTATTCATTTACAATAATCTATATTTATTCCTATTTTCAGTAAAAAAAATGTACATTTATTCAAGTGCAGTCATGTCTTCTGGAACATCACCATAAAGCTCCAAACCCCGATTTCCGTCATGAATTTCTTGCGACTCCATTTCCTGCAGAACCATTGACCCTAATCTTTCATGCTTAGCAATAGAGCTCTCCTTAAATGAGCACTTCTTGTCCATGTAGTCTGATTGTAGTGCATTGGCAACACTGTCAGTGATTTTATCCCACGAATTCTTCACTCGAGTCACGACCTCTTGAAGGCTAAGCTTCACAACCTTTCCACACTGATTTCTCTCCATTCTATTGTCAATGTAATCATTGATTTCCATGCGCAAATGGTCCTTGAATGGCTTGTTTATTGCATTATCAAGAGTCTGGAGATAGACAGCCATTCGTCCGGAAATCATTATTTGATATATTCTTCTTTCTACAAGGACGTTCTTCGTGTATTTAGTACGGCGAGTGCTGGCTGAATCCCAGACTAGCAGACCTCTTTGGACACCTCGCAAAACAAGTAGTAGTATTAAATTGATCCACATCCTTATAGCTACTTGTGTGCACCAGGCTTTTTCGGTTTCAAGAATATAAATGACTGAAACATGTTCAGTCTTATATTTCTTGTCTTTCGTGATGATTAGTATCGGGGCGTTCTTTCCATCCAGACGAATTGCGAAAAGACAGATAGCGCGTGAGCTTACGTAACCAGTGGAGGGACTGTAGATTGACAAGGCACCCAATCGATCAATTATCGCTTGAGATCCTTGACCTATAAACACTGAAGTTTCATCCATAGCAATCATGTTGGAGAATTGGTACAAGTCGATGACACCAGCAAATCTTGAATCCAAGGGCACGTTTAATAACTTCAGTATCCTCCACCTTGAACAGTGATGTCGATCTTCTTATAGACAGTTCATATCGCCAAACGAATACATCGATCCAGTGTTGTGAGCTTTGAAATCTTCTGGGGATATATCTGACTGTGATGCCATTGCAAAGGCAAATGCTTGAATATATGCCCTGCGAACAATTAAAACCTTTGCTCTTCTGTCAGCAGTCATAGATGATGTCTTCCAACTCAGGAAATAATGTTTGGCGATCTGATCCACACTTACGCTTCTTAGCATTTACCTCATGTACCTGTTGACTGAGATTATAGTATTTTGATCACCATTTTCGGACTTTTCGGATATCCAACTTTTTCTCTTTGCAGAAAACTGTAAGATTTTTGCTCCGAGATTCCTCCACGATTCCTTTCTTGTACTCGACTGAAAAGCGCTTTCTTTTTTGTACTCATTTTGCTTGGGAATCAAAATATTATTCCTTTTAAATCTATTATCAAATTAAGAGTTAATTGAAGTCTTACGAAACATGTGTGAAAACAAAAACTGTTAAGAATAATGGCCCACACAAAAGCGACGAAAAATTGTAGGCACAAAATTCAGAAAATGTTTTTTTTTATTCATGTTATGCATTAAGTACGTCCGTTACATCACACGACGTATTGATCTATAAAGATCCTTATTAATCACAACCACATCCATTCGTTATCAAGTGCGCACGTCTGGCGTCCGTCTGGCTGACGATCTTAACTGGAGCTTATTTTGGGGGTACGGTTAATGGAACGAGCATCCCTAAAAATCATACTAGGGCTTATTTTCCGATTAGTCCTACTTTCGCGGAAATACCGTATATATATGTTTCGAGTTTATAGGTCAGGGATTATGTAGATATTAAAAAAAAATTAGTGGTGAGTAACACTATTACTCATTATGGATTGACATGAAGCATCACATTTTTTGCATATTTCGAATGGGAAGAAGTTATATATAATGATGATAGAAGTTCCCTAGGGGAAAACTTTCGATATTTTTAATCCAAAATTTAATTATTTAAACTTTTCTATCTGCTTGTATTTATTAAATAAAAATATCGTATTGAAACCTTTAAATTCTAAAGGCACTGCAATTTTTTTACCAAATAATTCGGTGGATGGTAAATATTTTCCTTCAATATTTCGATAATGCAATTTTCACTCATGCTCGAGAAATATCAACAAAAATAAATTAGTGCAAATAACGTCAGTTTGACATCTTATGCCATGATTTTTGAAAGGATTCGCAAGTAAAACAGAAAACTACGTTAAATTTATTTATTATGCAAATAAATTTTAAAGGCAAAACTCACCCATTCTTTACAACCACCGTATCAAGTTTATGTATTTAACATCTTCATAAATGTTCTTGTTTGTGTTTAAGCAAGAAATTTATTTTCTTGAAAAAAGATAAAAATAAATTCGTGTCGATTTTGAAATTTTTCCTTTCTTTTGTGATTTTTCATTAATAATTTAATATGATTTTGCTTCATTTAACGGAGTTTATTAAAACAAAACTACTAGAACCCTATACCTTGCAATGTATTCAATTTTGCTTATATGCTTCTCAAGTGCGTTTTCCTTCATTTTTTATTAATTCTCGTTTTATAACCCTTTCACTAGAGGACTCTACTATAATAGATTCTGTCTTGAGCTTTATTGGGCTTTAAGGTCCTGTCGTGGGTACACTGAAGAAGAATATTGCGAGTTGTATTTTACGTTGGAATTAGTTCATTATTACTTGTACACGATGTCATGTTCTATATTTTTTCTCTATTTGTTGTATGTATGAATCCACTGCAAAAATTTTACAACTGGAAGTAATTCATACATCAATATTTTCAGTTTCTCATACTATATAGTACAGTATAGAAACAGTATTGTTTACGCGAAAATTTTCGAATTCGAATTTTTTTATGCCAATATATTTTAAGACCTAAACACATTTTACCTATTTCTGTAGTTATGTCCCTCTGTATGTATATCTGTAGTCGATTTCTTGCGTGCACTAACAGCGACCACAAATAATAATGAATTTTCACGAAACTTTATATGACTTTGTTATCCAAAAATCTAAAACTAAATAGAAGTTTTTTTTAATTTGAGAGCACGAAATGTATTTGAAATCCTGTATTTTTTTAACATGGCAGCTTAGGACAATATTTGGCATAAACATCCATAAAAGGGGTTTATTTATTGCTCAATGATCACAACTCTTAATAATTTCAATCATTATTGTGAAAAATAGCCGCGATAAAATATTTTTGTTCATGACGTCAATAACACCACTCGGAGAGCAAGTTACCTCCTGGGGGTTTATTGTATGGTATCAATCGAAAGATTTTTCCAAGCCCTTTAAAGTGAAGTGTAACACGCTGTAATTTCAAATATTTGGACCCATGATACCGTTTCTTCAAAACATTTCTTGTCAAATTGAAGAACAAAACAGAAAGCTACTGAAAAACGGATTTTGGCATGAAAAAATCTAATTGAATTTCACTTCAATTGATTATTCATATACAACAAGAAATGCCCATGTACAAAATTCAGCGTTCTTTTTAAATTTCGAAGAAACTATTTCATTTAAACATTCGCTACATACATGGTAGTATAATACATAGCAAATGTATTATGAAGGGCTCGAAAAAAACAAAATTCGAGTTTTGGATGGAAGCACACGTTTTAAGCATTCCTGAACTGAAATTAAACGTTTACAAAGTGATATGTGTGTGTGTTCGTTTGTCTCTCGACGCAATATCTCAGGAACAAATGAAGCTTTTCAAAAAAATCCGGTACGACTATTACAATCTGTTAACAATCCTATTGATCATATTAGTAACATATTAAAAACTCAAGTTAATTTTTTAAGCTCATTTTCATAGAATCGCTAAACGGCGAGAACGGTTTTAAGAAGTACTTAAATTTATTTCTCTTACAAGTTTGATCAGTTTGCTGATATATTATTTATTTATTTTGCTAGTTGTGTTCCTACTAGTTGTTTCTAGTCTATTTTGTTATGACTTTTGTTCTGCCACTGACAATTGATTTTATTCTGGCATGTTGTCAGTTTGACTGAGGGCTGTGGACCCATTAGACCAAACTAAAGCGCTTTTTTCACCAGTTTCTTGCCTTACTGTCTTACATTTATGTATAATATTAAATTGTACCTATTGTGTTGCAAAAATAAAGTTTATTTATTTATTTAATAACAACGCAATTGATATTAAACGCGAAGATCCTCCAATTTCCGAATGAATTCTGGAAAGAATCATCCCCATCAGAAAATTTATCAAAAAACAATAATTACAGGGAGAGCTTTTATAATCCATACCCTCCAATAAAACTATATAAGCAATAAAAGGCTCAATTGACCCTTTCTCATTAAAATATTCATCTCCGTATGCAGATATACGTTGAAAATGTTGTGCTTGCCTCAAATAATCCCGTTACCAGATAATTGCACATCAGCTGTCAACATCACTCGACTTAAACAGTGGTCCGTACCTTGGCATTGACCAGACATTTGATTAATTTCATCGATATTTCTAATTTTACTTCTCTTTCGTGAAACTAGGTGGCACCACCATGATAGATGCAGTACTTCATTGTTTTCGCTTTCAAGGCGCGAATTAACTCTCATTTAGCATTCATCTCTATCACAAAGTTGTTTCCACTATAAAGGGGTATCCATATATGCCTAAACAAAAGTACTTAGAAGTTCGTGTTTAAGGATTTATATAAATCCATTGACTTTCACAAATAAAAACCTTCATAAATATTTAATTATATTCGATGAACTATATTTAATATTTTCTCCTAATAATAGAAAACGTATATTTTCCATCAGTACTTACAGTTTGATTTTGACATTTAAATATAACGAAATCTATTTCCCATTCAAACTATTTTTAATCAGGGAACCAACTTATTTCCTTACGTACTAAACTTTTAAAAATTATTAATGATAAACCCATACTTAAAACAAAATGGACGAGACATTTTTCAACGGCAAAGCAATTAATTTCCCATTTTTCGAAACTTGCTGGAGAGTTTAAAAACTTTAATTTTCACCTCCAGTAGTGACCATATATGCATTTGAAAAATAAATAACTGATTAAATAGTTAGGCTGATATGTTTATAGTTACCTTACATAGGTTATAGAACATTGTTTCACTCTTGTTCAACATTAAATATTAGAAGTTCAAAAAATTTCAAATAAATATTGGAATATATTAGCTTAGATAAATAATCCTAATAATATTCGTATTGTAATTTTTTTCCGTGAGGTTAGGTGGCGCCACCACAGAAGATGTTGTAGTAAAGAGTTTTCATGCTCTCATTTAGCGTCCATCCTTATAACAAAACTAGTACCCACAGAAGCGGGAAATTTAAATACTTCCGAAACAAAAGTACTCAGAAACTTAGTTTGTGTTTATGGATTCATATAAATTCAGTGAAATTCACAAATGAAAATCATCATAAATGTTTAACTATATTCAATAAAATATGTTTCGCCTTTTTTTCTCCGAATAATAGAAAACGCATATGTTCAGAAGTACTTGCATTTTGATTTTAACACATAAATGTAACGAAACCGATTTAACATTCAAACTACTTTCTAACCACGGAACTCATTTCCTCCCGTACCAGAACTTTTAAAGATTATTAATGATAAACCGATACTTAAAAGTAAAGCGGCGAGACATTTTCTACTTCAAAGCAATTAATTCCCATTCTCTTAAACCTGCTGAAGAGTTTAGAATCTTTGATTTTCACCTTCAACAGTAACTACTTTATGCATTTGAGAAATAAAGAACTGATTAAATAGTTATGCAGATATGGGAATAGTTATCTTATGTGGGTTATCGAACGTTATTTTACACTCTTTCAACAGTTCCAGCCACTGCCAAAACTGCCGCCGTGTTCATGCGGAGTACGATCACGTTAAACATGTGGGTCCGAAAGTCCTTCCGAGAGGTTGGTGGTAGGGGAAGGAGGGTACGGTCCCTGTGGATGCCTCCCCCACTGGGTTCCGGTCTAAATTGGGTGGCACTTCCCGACCGTCCAAACAGTTACCTTACACCTTTCTGGTAGGTCGGACGGTCTGGGTTTCAACAACAACAACACTCTTTCAACATAAGTATCAGAAATTCAAAAAAATTGAGACAATATATAATTCGAATATTTGCTACAAATAATTTTCAGAAAAAGGAGTACAATAAAATATGTAAAGAAATATACAATTATCAAAGAGAATAATGTTAAGTGAAAAGTTGACTTATAACAATAATTTCCGTCAAAAATACATATATATCAATCAAAAACAAACGTTCAGAAAAAAAGTTTTTCAGCTTTACAAAAAATGTCAGCCTTAAATATGATTAAGAAAAAGTTTATCTAGCACCAAGTTTATCAAATTTCGTGAATAATAGTATGGAGAAGGAAATACATTTTATGTATTTCGTAATAAACTTCGCAAATTTACCTAATAAGGATATACATATATGCAATATACACACTTTTCAGCAAGTTTTGTCCTCCCAGTTCATTTTATCTTTTATAAGTTCATTGCAGCAATAAACAGCTTAGGATCAAAGAGGCAAATTTGACATGTTTATTACGATATACATTCAAAAAAATTTCCTCTTTATGCTTTACAGTTTTCAATCATGAAATATAATAATCTTGGCAATAGTTTTTTCTATCAATCGTTTTTATGGCTGACACTTTTTGTGAACCATTTTTTGTGAAGTCCATTTTTTACAAGTTAGTTTATAACCTACATAACAGTCTTTTCTGTAGATTTTTACTTTCTCATACTACTTAATAGAGTATAGAGAAAGAGTTTATTCAGTGAAAATTTTTGAATTCGAGATTTTGACCCCAATATGTGCTTTAAGACCTCCTAAACACGTTTTGACTATTGACTATGTTTGGATAGATGTCCAGCTGCCTGTCTGTCTGTATGGCTGTGGTCGATTCCTTGTATACACAATTGCTGCCACAAATATTTATGGATTTTCACGAAACTTCATATCCGGATTTGTTAGCAAAACACCAAGAACTGGATAGACCTTTTTTTAATTCATGTGAAAACTTCGAAATTTTATTTTTTTTTTTACCGTGGCAGTATAGGACAACATTTGATATATTTATGTATAAAAGGTTTATTTATACTTCAATGATCATGAGACTTAATAGTTTCAATCATTATTATAAAAAAAGGACCCGATACAATTTTTTGTTCGTGACGTGATTAGCCTTTCTTCGGGGATTATTACCCTTCAAGGGTATATTGTCAAATATAGTGTCAATCGAAAAAATTTCTTGCAAGCCCTTTAAAGTGAAGGATAACATGCTATAATTGTAATTATTTGGAACCTTGATACCGGTTTTTCAAAAAATGTAATATAAAATTTGAATAAAAAAATCCACTAAAAATGGATTCGGGTATGAGAAAGTCGAATTGAGCTGCACTCCAGTTAACTATTTCTTTCTTTAGCACACCCCTTGCAGCAGTATCAACATATCGAACTGAAACTGTTTACCGTTAACATGTGTTCCGAAGAACTTTGCTTATCAATGTCCTTGTTTGAGAAAGCATATCCACTTTGGATCTTGTGCCAAAAATTCTATATCAACCTTGTTTGAGAAAATAAAATAAATTGCAAGATTTTAATCTGCCATCAGTACCTTAAAATTCGAAATTTTCAAATTTTGCAATATTTTATAACAGTAGTTGCATGACAATCACCATACCCAAATGTCATTTGTCTAACATAAATGGGTTTCCTGTGATATTTTGATGAATGGTGCCATGTTTTGAAAATATGTAGAAGAACAATCATTTAGGTACTATAAAATTTTAGAATTTCGAAGTTTGGCATTTTCCCCGTTAAAGATCATTACATAACACTCATCGTCCCGAATTTAAACTGCATATCGTCAAGAGATTTTCTGTGGAATTTTGCCTATAAGTCACCATTTTAGAGATAATAAGAAAGATCAATCATGCATAAGCATTGATTATGAAACACTTTCCAACTGAAATGTAATTTCATTTAAAAATTTCTAAAATGTGATTCATTCAGTGGTAATATCTTTTACATTATCACAGTACTACAGTAATTTATTATACTTAAATATTTAAAACTGTATCGAAATATAAATCATCTGATTCTTTATGCAAAATCAATGAATATTTCATTCATATAACTTGTATTCCAGACTCCAGAGCTAAATAATTTTGTGTGAAAAAAATTCAGCTATTCTTATGTAATTCATCTTACAATCGCTTGAGATATTTGCATTCTGCATATGTTAAAATTAAGCTTCCTTGAAGAAATAATAAAAGTTTAGGGATCATTTAAAATCACAACTATTGTAATTGCATAGGCACGGAATTTAGATACACATATAATACACAGATAATATATATGTGTATGTGTATGTACTCAAAGTATTGGAATCGTGCCGAAGATCGGAACTCGAATTTTCAAAGTATCTACACGTTTTGGGACTTCTAGAACACGAAAAAACTACTTTTAGGAAGACGTCTGTGTGTGTAAGGGTGTATCTGTGTATGTTTCTGTGTGTCTGTGTGGATATTACATCCACTCTAATTGAAAAACTAATGGACCGAATTTCATACAATTTGGTAGGTATGTTTTTTGTGGGAAATCCTGATGTTCATTAGATTATAGTACGATTCGTAATAAAAGAATCTGCCTTCTTTGCGAAATGGCCGCAGAAATTGCCTTTATCCACTCTAGCTAAAAACTAATGAACCAAATTTAACAAAATTTGGAGTATAATATTTCAATAACCTACAAGTGATTTATATACCAAATTTAATAAAATTTTGTATATAAATCATTTGTAGGTTATTCTACTACGATTCGGGAAAAAGGAACGGGCTATTTTTGCGAAATGGCCAGCAAAAATCGTTATATATAAAAATAAAAGACTACGTGTGCTCAATTATATCAATTAAATTCCTATTTTATATGTGATTTTTGACAACAAAAAGAATAAGACTAACCCCATTACTCTAGGACTAGCCGTTCTTGAGATATTCTAGTTTTTTCGCGTTTTCGCTACGCCACCTTTGACAATAAGTCCAGCTATCAAATGAGAACCAAATTTAAGTTTAACGTGTAAATTCAATGTCATTTAAAATACTTATGTTGTGCAGATAAACTCAAATTATCATTGAATAAATAAAGAGAACGAATATGAGTCTGCAGGGAAAGACATGTGCTGTCCACATCAGAATTTTTAACAATATTACACCAATGATTTATAGAAGTGAACGGGGATTATTTTCAGGCCATTTCGAAAAAAATGTATGATCTATATTTAAAGATCCATCAAATTTTTGTCGAATAAAATGTTCAACAAATTTAAGCTGTGTACCAAATTTTAACTCTCTAGGACGTAGGAAAGTGCATTTAAAATGCCATCAATTAAATTTATCATGAAGAGTTATATAAAATTTAAAAAAAATGAAAAATTGTTATCTACCAAATTTATTTTAAAATATGAAGCCACTCCCATATGCAAAACGTTTTAACAAATGGAGAGATATTTATTATATAATATCTCTCTCTTTTCTTTCTGGAAGATATCCCAAAGTCAGAATTTAATTGAATTTGTTTTTTTCCCTATATTAAATAATTTTTTTAATTAAAAAACTACTTAACATATTTTACTGAATTTTTTTTTATATATTCTATGGGATAATGTGAATATTTCCTAAAAATTTCGAAGCAATTCGTGAATTTTAAATTTACTTAAAAAATGTTTGAAAAATTAGGTCCCATAGGGTTCAATGTATTTCATTTTTTCAACCCGGGTTCAATAAAAAACTAATTGGGTGATATTATTTATTTATATTCCCATAGGTCCTACAGACCGTCTGAACAACATACTAAAATTTCATTTTGATAAACTCATTTTTACGGCAGTTATCGTGCTAACGGACAGACAGACAGACAGACAGAATGAACAAAGTCATAAACACTTTTCAACTTTGTTGTAAAGTGTTAAAAACTGATATATTCGACATTTGCTAGATTTTGCATTGACTGTACTCTGATTTTAAAATTTAACAAGTGAGATATTTCTATGTTTCGGCGAATGGGTACAAAAAATTTAATTTGGCAAAAGAAGCCAAATTAATTAGGTATTTTATGTCTTGTCATTTCTGTGGAATTTTGAATAAAAGTCACCGTTTTTAATAGCGAAACTAATAAATACGACATTTGAAAGATTTTGCACTAACAATACTCTGATTTAAAATTTGAAAACTGAGAAATTTCTGTATCCGTGAGTCATGGAAACAGAAAATTTCATTTGACAAAATAAACCCAATTAATTGTGTTTATGTCTTGCGTCACCGTGCCTAGATATCAGAAAAGTCAAAAGGCAAAGCAGCTTTCTATTTCTTTCATTGTTTGAAATACGCAGGGCGGTAGGGGAGGTAAAGTCAGCCACTAGATGGCTTGTATTAAAAGTATCCGGCAGAAAACCATCAACCTATATTTCCCAATGAAAAGTTTAATCTGTAGCTATGTTAAATTGGATCTTATTTACAGCCAAATATTTGTCAATTTTTCTGAATACGGTATGGGTAACCTTTTTTTTCAATTTGACTTTTTTCGCTAGAGAGGCTGTATAAGTTAATTCCCTTCTTAATTTTTTACAAATACTAAGGGCTCTGCACCCGCTCGCTTCATATCAATCTTTCCTAAAAATTCTACTTTCAAAAATCTCTTTTCTATGCCTGCCTATTTTTTGCAGGAGGGAAAAGTAGGGATTTTTCTTGGCCTAGTGCAGGGATCGCCAACCTATCCGAGCACTTGAGTTATTTTCCGGTTTCCAAAATATGTGGCGAGCTACTAACTATGAAAAAAAAATTCAATTAAAATGTAAAAAAAAATGATGCTGTTCTTCAGCGGTGTAGGGAATTTTATATATATGAATCATGTTTATTTAATATTTTTGATACATTCTTCAAATAAAAAAAATAATTGAACACAGAATTAACTTTTCTTAGATAAATGACACTGATGTTCGTCAACATTTTTTTAAATTAGGTGAATATCCTGTTACAGCCATTCTAATGTAATTGTCCAAATGTTCATCAGTGAGTTTATTCCTGATTTTGTTTTAAATCAGTTTCATGTTTGAGAAGGAAGACTCACAAAGATAAATAAAACTAAACAACGACTTCACTCATAGAGCAACTCGAATCCAAACAGGATACTTAATATTGGACACTAGAGACCAAATAGGGTTTGAACTTAAGATGACACTTTCCAATGACAAATCATTTCGTAATACTATGAGTTTTTTTTTCCACAGCGGCGCCATCTCCTTCAAAATGTTGCGTAACGCAAATCGAAAAATGTTCAATATCAATCTCAATGAAGGGAGAACTGATGAATTTAGCCAAAAGTGCATTTTTCTTGAAAACTTGAAAGCGTTCTTCAAATTGTTTTCTTAAACTTGAAAGATTTTCAACGTGGTTTTTATAGCTGTAGGACTTAACGTTCCCTGTTTCTCCAACTTGTCCTTCAAACAATTGAAGTGTTTGGCATCTACTTGGCAAAGATCCAACTGCAGTAAAAAATAACAACATGTGTCAAAATCTTTCATCAGTTATGAATAAACATCGTTATTCATTACCTCGACTCTACTCATTACCGTGTTAGCGGAAAGTTGCATAGATTTTATGGCACATAATATGTCGTCCTTATTTTTAAAATTCTCATATAAGGCATCAGCAGCTTCTAAAAATGCCTCTTTTATAATCTCCTCGTCTTCATAGGGTTTCTTTTGTTTTACAATAATCCGCGAAACACGATATGACGCATTAGTTGCAGCTTTGTGTCTGTCTTTTTGAAAAAAATTGATTGCTGTCCAATTAACTGCGATTTCAGCTGTTTCAATCTTTCTTTGCGTACGGCAGAATGAAGTGGGAAAGAATTTTCGAAACCCGGATGAAGAGATTCGTAGTGCCGTTCAATATTTCCTTTCTTTCCCACGGACTCACTGACATTGCACAATAAGCACACACTTTTAACTTTTACCTCGGTAAAAAAATATTCCTCCTCCCACTCCAGGTGAAAGGGATATGACTTTTGTTTTTACTAGCCATTACTAAAAGTTTAGGCCAGACACAAAGCTCATTGAAATGACAAACACTTTAGACTTAAAAATGTACTTACAACCGATGCTGCAATGTGGTCCTTGAAAATCTGTAGTGTCAATAGTACAAGCTACCAAACAAGCTATGCGTTCTAACCGATTTTTTTTCTTACAAAGCGAGCTTAAAGACAAAGAAGAGCAGCCACGAAAAGAAACCGTCCAATCAGGTTCTAGCTGAGAGCATCTGGCCAATCAGGAACTTCTGAGCAGATGACGTAGCGCGAGAAAAGAGAAACATAAACAGAAACACCACTTTCGGTGGTCATAATTTCTCAAACATTGTTAGAATGTACACAATTAAAAAAGAGAGAGAGAGAGAGAAAGAAACACCTACAAATCTACATCTACGTTTTAATAAATATGCTGGAACAGCCTACGTCGCCGATCCACCTCAGAGGTCTCGCAGGGTAGTCAACCTTTCGCGAGCTACCATAAATGTCCCCGCGAGCAACCATAAATGTCCCCGCGAGCTACCATAAATGTCTCCGCGAGCTACCAGTAGCTCGCGATCGACCGTTAGCTACCCCTGGCCTAGGGAATCCAAAAACTGAATTGGTTGATTATGAGTTCGCTTCGCGAGCTACTTCCTGCCAAATCAAAGTTTAAATCGATAAATAGTTTGTTTCATCGTGTTACCCTATAATTTCTCTATAAATGTACCAAATTTCATATTTTTATATGCTATAGTTTTTACGGAACGAGACAGAGAACAAATACGGGAAAAAAAGTTCACTTCAGAAGTGCATAAAAAGTAAAATATCTCAAAAACTACATCGAAATTAAACAAGAAAGATCAATCATGCATAAGCATTGATTATGAAACACTTTCCAACTGAAGTGTAATTTCATTTAAAAATTTCTAAAATGTGATTCATTCAGTGGTAATATCTTTTACATTATCACAGTACTACAGTAATTTATTATACTTAAATATTTAAAACTGTATCGAAATATAAATCATCTGATTCTTTATGCAAAATCAATGAATATTTCATTCATATAACTTGTATTCCAGACACCAGAGCTAAATAATTTTGTGTGAAAAAAATTCAGCAATTCTTATGTAATTCATCTTACAATCGCTAGAGATATTTGCATTCTGCATATGTTAAAATTAGGCTTCCTTGAAGAAATAATAAAAGTTTAGGGATCATTTAAAATCACAACTATTGTAATTGCATAGGCACGGAATTTAGATACACAGATAATACACAGATAATATATATGTGTATGTGTATGTACTCAAAGTATTGGAATCGTGCCGAAGATCGGAACTCGAATTTTCAAAGTATCTACACGTTTTGGGACTTCTAGAACACGAAAAAACTACTTTTAGGAAGACGTCTGTGTGTTGTTGAGACCCAGACCGTCCGACCTACCAGAAAAGTGTAAGGTAACTGTTTGGACGGCCGGGAAGTGCCACCCAATTTAGACCGGAACCCAGTGGGGGAGGCATCCACAGGGACCGTACCCTCCTTCCCCTACCACCAACCTCTCGGAAGGAGACGTCTGTGTGTGTAAGGGTGTATCTGTGTATGTTTCTGTGTGTCTGTGTGGATATTACATCCACTCTAATTGAAAAACTAATGGACCGAATTTCATACAATTTGGTAGGTATGTTTTTTGTGGGAAATCCTGATGTTCATTAGATTATAGTACGATTCGTAATAAAAGAATCTGCCTTCTTTGCGAAATGGCCGCAGAAATTGCCTTTATCCACTCTAGCTAAAAACTAATGAACCAAATTTAACAAAATTTGGAGTATAATATTTCAATAACCTACAAGTGATTTATATACCAAATTTAACAAAATTTTGTATATAAATCATTTGTAGGTTATTCTACTACGATTCGGGAAAAAGGAACGGGCTATTTTTGCGAAATGGCCAGCAAAAATCGTTATATATAAAAATAAAAGACTACGTGTGCTCAATTATATCAATTAAATTCCTATTTTATATGTGATTTTTGACAACAAAAAGAATAAGACTAACCCCATTACTCTAGGACTAGCCGTTCTTGAGATATTCTAGTTTTTTCGCGTTTTCGCTACGCCACCTTTGACAATAAGTCCAGTTATCAAATGAGAACCAAATTTAAGTTTAACGTGTAAATTCAATGTCATTTAAAATACTTATGTTGTGCAGATAAACTCAAATTATCATTGAATAAATAAAGAGAACGAATATGAGTCTGCAGGGAAAGACATGTGCTGTCCACATCAGAATTTTTAACAATATTACAACAATGATTTATAAAAGTGAACGGGGATTAATTGCGGGTCATTTCGAAAAAAATGTATGATCTTTTCTTTCTGGAAGATATCCCAAAGTCAGAATTTAATTGAATTTGTTTTTTTCCCTATATTAAATAATTTTTTTAATTAAAAAACTACTTAACATATTTTACTGAATTTTTTTTTATATATTCTATGGGATAATGTGCATATTTCCTAAAAATTTCGAAGCAATTCGTGAATTTTAAATTTACTTAAAAAATGTTTGAAAAATTAGGTCCCATAGGGTTCAATGTATTTCATTTTTTCAACCCGGGTTCAATAAAAAACTAATTGGGTGATATTATTTATTTATATTCCCATAGGTCCTACAGACCGTCTGAACAACATACTAAAATTTCATTTTGATAAACTCATTTTTACGGCAGTTATCGTGCTAACGGACAGACAGACAGACAGACAGACAGACAGAATGAACAAAGTCATAAACACTTTTCAACTTTGTTGTAAAGTGTTAAAAACTCATATATTCGACATTTGCTAGATTTTGCATTGACTGTACTCTGATTTTAAAATTTAACAAGTGAGATATTTCTATGTTTCGGCGAATGGGTACAAAAAATTTAATTTGGCAAAAGAAGCCAAATTAATTAGGTATTTTATGTCTTGTCATTTCTGTGGAATTTTGAATAAAAGTCACCGTTTTTAATAGCGAAACTAATAAATACGACATTTGAAAGATTTTGCACTAACAATACTCTGATTTAAAATTTGAAAACTGAGAAATTTCTGTATCCGTGAGTCATGGAAACAGAAAATTTCATTTGACAAAATAAACCCAATTAATTGTGTTTATGTCTTGCGTCACCGTGCCTAGATATCAGAAAAGTCAAAAGGCAAAGCAGCTTTCTATTTCTTTCATTGTTTGAAATACGCAGGGCGGTAGGGGAGGTAAAGTCAGCCACTAGATGGCTTGTATTAAAAGTATCCGGCAGAAAACCATCAACCTATATTTCCCAATGAAAAGTTTAATCTGTAGCTATGTTAAATTGGATCTTATTTACAGCCAAATATTTGTCAATTTTTCTGAATACGGTATGGGTAACCTTTTTTTTCAATTTGACTTTTTTCGCTAGAGAGGCTGTATAAGTTAATTTCCTTCTTAATTTTTTACAAATACTAAGGGCTCTGCACCCGCTCGCTTCATATCAATCTTTCCTAAAAATTCTACTTTCAAAAATCTCTTTTCTATGCCTGCCTATTTTTTGCAGGAGGGAAAAGTAGGGATTTTTCTTGGCCTAGTGCAGGGATCGCCAACCTATCCGAGCACTTGAGTTATTTTCCGGTTTCCAAAATATGTGGCGAGCTACTAACTATGAAAAAAAAATTCAATTAAAATGTAAAAAAAAATGATGCTGTTCTTCAGCGGTGTAGGGAATTTTATATATATGAATCATGTTTATTTAATATTTTTGATACATTCTTCAAATAAAAAAAATAATTGAACACAGAATTAACTTTTCTTAGATAAATGACACTGATGTTCGTCAACATTTTTTTAAATTAGGTGAATATCCTGTTACAGCCATTCTAATGTAATTGTCCAAATGTTCATCAGTGAGTTTATTCCTGATTTTGTTTTAAATCAGTTTCATGTTTGAGAAGGAAGACTCACAAAGATAAATAAAACTAAACAACGACTTCACTCATAGAGCAACTCGAATCCAAACAGGATACTTAATATTGGACACTAGAGACCAAATAGGGTTTGAACTTAAGATGACACTTTCCAATGACAAATCATTTCGTAATACTATGAGTTTTTTTTTCCACAGCGGCGCCATCTCCTTCAAAATGTTGCGTAACGCAAATCGAAAAATGTTCAATATCAATCTCAATGAAGGGAGAACTGATGAATTTAGCCAAAAGTGCATTTTTCTTGAAAACTTGAAAGCGTTCTTCAAATTGTTTTCTTAAACTTGAAAGATTTTCAACGTGGTTTTTATAGCTGTAGGACTTAACGTTCCCTGTTTCTCCAACTTGTCCTTCAAACAATTGAAGTGTTTGGCATCTACTTGGCAAAGATCCAACTGCAGTAAAAAATAACAACATGTGTCAAAATCTTTCATCAGTTATGAATAAACATCGTTATTCATTACCTCGACTCTACTCATTACCGTGTTAGCGGAAAGTTGCATAGATTTTATGGCACATAATATGTCGTCCTTATTTTTAAAATTCTCATATAAGGCATCAGCAGCTTCTAAAAATGCCTCTTTTATAATCTCCTCGTCTTCATAGGGTTTCTTTTGTTTTACAATAATCCGCGAAACACGATATGACGCATTAGTTGCAGCTTTGTGTCTGTCTTTTTGAAAAAAATTGATTGCTGTCCAATTAACTGCGATTTCAGCTGTTTCAATCTTTCTTTGCGTACGGCAGAATGAAGTGGGAAAGAATTTTCGAAACCCGGATGAAGAGATTCGTAGTGCCGTTCAATATTTCCTTTCTTTCCCACGGACTCACTGACATTGCACAATAAGCACACACTTTTAACTTTTACCTCGGTAAAAAAATATTCCTCCTCCCACTCCAGGTGAAAGGGATATGACTTTTGTTTTTACTAGCCATTACTAAAAGTTTAGGCCAGACACAAAGCTCATTGAAATGACAAACACTTTAGACTTAAAAATGTACTTACAACCGATGCTGCAATGTGGTCCTTGAAAATCTGTAGTGTCAATAGTACAAGCTACCAAACAAGCTATGCGTTCTAACCGATTTTTTTTTCTTACAAAGCGAGCTTAAAGACAAAGAAGAGCAGCCACGAAAAGAAACCGTCCAATCAGGTTCTAGCTGAGAGCATCTGGCCAATCAGGAACTTCTGAGCAGATGACGTAGCGCGAGAAAAGAGAAACATAAACAGAAACACCACTTTCGGTGGTCATAATTTCTCAAACATTGTTAGAATGTACACAATTAAAAAAGAGAGAGAGAGAGAGAAAGAAACACCTACAAATCTACATCTACGTTTTAATAAATATGCTGGAACAGCCTACGTCGCCGATCCACCTCAGAGGTCTCGCAGGGTAGTCAACCTTTCGCGAGCTACCATAAATGTCCCCGCGAGCAACCATAAATGTCCCCGCGAGCTACCATAAATGTCTCCGCGAGCTACCAGTAGCTCGCGATCGACCGTTAGCTACCCCTGGCCTAGGGAATCCAAAAACTGAATTGGTTGATTATGAGTTCGCTTCGCGAGCTACTTCCTGCCAAATCAAAGTTTAAATCGATAAATAGTTTGTTTCATCGTGTTACCCTATAATTTCTCTATAAATGTACCAAATTTCATATTTTTATATGCTATAGTTTTTACGGAACGAGACAGAGAACAAATACGGGAAAAAAAGTTCACTTCAGAAGTGCATAAAAAGTAAAATATCTCAAAAACTACATCGAAATTAAACAAGAAAGATCAATCATGCATAAGCATTGATTATGAAACACTTTCCAACTGAAGTGTAATTTCATTTAAAAATTTCTAAAATGTGATTCATTCAGTGGTAATATCTTTTACATTATCACAGTACTACAGTAATTTATTATACTTAAATATTTAAAACTGTATCGAAATATAAATCATCTGATTCTTTATGCAAAATCAATGAATATTTCATTCATATAACTTGTATTCCAGACACCAGAGCTAAATAATTTTGTGTGAAAAAAATTCAGCAATTCTTATGTAATTCATCTTACAATCGCTTGAGATATTTGCATTCTGCATATGTTAAAATTAGGCTTCCTTGAAGAAATAATAAAAGTTTAGGGATCATTTAAAATCACAACTATTGTAATTGCATAGGCACGGAATTTAGATACACAGATAATACACAGATAATATATATGTGTATGTGTATGTACTCAAAGTATTGGAATCGTGCCGAAGATCGGAACTCGAATTTTCAAAGTATCTACACGTTTTGGGACTTCTAGAACACGAAAAAACTACTTTTAGGAAGACGTCTGTGTGTTGTTGAGACCCAGACCGTCCGACCTACCAGAAAAGTGTAAGGTAACTGTTTGGACGGCCGGGAAGTGCCACCCAATTTAGACCGGAACCCAGTGGGGGAGGCATCCACAGGGACCGTACCCTCCTTCCCCTACCACCAACCTCTCGGAAGGAGACGTCTGTGTGTGTAAGGGTGTATCTGTGTATGTTTCTGTGTGTCTGTGTGGATATTACATCCACTCTAATTGAAAAACTAATGGACCGAATTTCATACAATTTGGTAGGTATGTTTTTTGTGGGAAATCCTGATGTTCATTAGATTATAGTACGATTCGTAATAAAAGAATCTGCCTTCTTTGCGAAATGGCCGCAGAAATTGCCTTTATCCACTCTAGCTAAAAACTAATGAACCAAATTTAACAAAATTTGGAGTATAATATTTCAATAACCTACAAGTGATTTATATACCAAATTTAACAAAATTTTGTATATAAATCATTTGTAGGTTATTCTACTACGATTCGGGAAAAAGGAACGGGCTATTTTTGCGAAATGGCCAGCAAAAATCGTTATATATAAAAATAAAAGACTACGTGTGCTCAATTATATCAATTAAATTCCTATTTTATATGTGATTTTTGACAACAAAAAGAATAAGACTAACCCCATTACTCTAGGACTAGCCGTTCTTGAGATATTCTAGTTTTTTCGCGTTTTCGCTACGCCACCTTTGACAATAAGTCCAGCTATCAAATGAGAACCAAATTTAAGTTTAACGTGTAAATTCAATGTCATTTAAAATACTTATGTTGTGCAGATAAACTCAAATTATCATTGAACAAATAAAGAGAACGAATATGAGTCTGCAGAGAAAGACATGTGCTGTCCACATCAGAATTTTTAACAATATTACACCAATGATTTATAAAAGTGAACGGGGATTAATTGCGGGTCATTTCGAAAAAAATGTATGATCTTTTCTTTCTGGAAGATATCCCAAAGTCAGAATTTAATTGAATTTGTTTTTTTCCCTATATTAAATAATTTTTTTAATTAAAAAACTACTTAACATATTTTACTGAATTTTTTTTTATATATTCTATGGGATAATGTGCATATTTCCTAAAAATTTCGAAGCAATTCGTGAATTTTAAATTTACTTAAAAAATGTTTGAAAAATTAGGTCCCATAGGGTTCAATGTATTTCATTTTTTCAACCCGGGTTCAATAAAAAACTAATTGGGTGATATTATTTATTTATATTCCCATAGGTCCTACAGACTGTCTGAACAACATACTAAAATTTCATTTTGATAAACTCATTTTTACGGCAGTTATCGTGCTAACGGACAGACAGACAGACAGACAGACAGACAGACAGACAGAATGAACAAAGTCATAAACACTTTTCAACTTTGTTGTAAAGTGTTAAAAAGGGGCACCGTCCTGCAAAAATTCACCCATGTAGGTACCTGTCTGCAAAAATCCGTGGTCTTGCTAGTTGGTCTATCCAGGACACGAACTCGCAGCTCAAATATTTTGTGATTGACAAAATATGTGACATTAAATACTTCTTAAACTACAATATATATCAAAAAACGATTTATATTATCGTATTCCCCAAATATTTTTCTACAAGTTTACCGAATTTTATCTTATTATATACAATAGTTTTTGCAGTACGAAGCAAAGAATCTCGAGAAACGAGAAATTAGTCAAACTGCGGCGGCGGCGTCAGCTATTTCTTTTTAATATAGAGAGATATTGCACATCATTTAAACAACTATTTAACAATTCATTACCTTAAAGCATTTTTGCAAGAGAAACTATGTGCATGTGAAACCAACTTTAAAATAAGATAAACTTCTGCTGTTCACTTTTATTAAACACCGTGTATTGTAAACAAGTTGCTTGAGTACAACCAAACTCTGAAGTGCATCTTTTCCCAAAATATTTTATAAATTGCTATACCATCCGATTATGATCAAATTCCTAAATACTCACAAATTCCTTCCAATGCAAATTCCGTATGGACAAGAAACTTCGCATCTGTCCTACAAGCTTTATATTTGGAATTACCTTATATTTGGAATCATCAAAATTAAATTTATAATTCTCCCATAAAAGCAATTATACAAAAATTATTTCAAGAAATATTGAATTATCACCAACACAGCGAAAATTTTGAAAAATATCCGTTTATTATATTTCTTCAAATATGCCGTTAATCCTGACAGAAAGACAGCCAAATACATGGGGTTTTCTTTATATAGTACAAAAATACTCAAATTTCATTCCTTCTGAATGTCATCAATAATTTTATGGATATCAAAATATAATCCATTGCACTCAAAAACAATTCCCTTCTGAATTATAACTACTGAACCAGGACAAATAGAAACATAAAATCTCTCTCTCTAGAAACATAAAATAGAATCAACAAGAAAGGATAAATGTAATTTATTTTAAAAGAGGTTTCTAAAAAATAATCAAACTAATGTGTAGACTCCAAATAAAGGAAAAATAGTTTTCTCGTAAAAGATTGATTATCATTAATTCCATTAGCGCTTCCCTTAAGACACATATGTTGTCATTGAAAATATGAAATGAAAATGAACAATTTTGGAAAGATGGTGACATGTTACTAAGTTGTAGTTAGAGGGACTATACGACAGAGTTAGCCCAGGACTGCCCCGGTTTACGCCTCTTGCCCGGCCTCCCGTTTAGTTTAGTATATTTAGCGCTATTTTAATTTCAGCATGCCCTTTTTATTTTTGAAATCGGTTCGATATCGGTTGGCTTCAATCATAATAATCTAGCAAAGTTCCATAATTTAAACTCTATAGTTATGTAGCAGATTTACTTTGATGTTTCAATTGAAGTACTGTGAATCGACGTAATAGTGACGTAATAGCTTCACTGAAGTATTTGTTTAAAATAAATTTGACGAATAGTAAAAGTTGTAAAAACTATTTGCAACAGAAATTGGTTTGTGGATGCCCCCTATTCCAACTGGAAATTTTAATCAATAAGTATGTCAAAATTTATCAAGTTTGGTTAGTTTTATTAAATATAGCAAGAATTATACGGCGTTGTCCGGGGAATAAATAAGCACTCACTACTTCAATAATACAGATACATTTAACACCATTCAATTTCCATATCGCCTATTTTGAACTAAAATCATTCTCCGAGACACATAAAAAAATACTTAAAGTCGTACAAAAGTCCCTTTAACCCCAAAGTAAAATTCAAAATATTATTGGTACTATCCGTTTGTCTCTAAGACTTGTCAAAACATTTGGTGAACTTGGAGAATAATCTAGCGAACTATCGCCAACATGGCGATGTTTCGCACCAGATTGATGAAGATATGATCAAAATTGCAAACATAACGCCACGTTAATGAAAGTAGTTTCTAAGTGAAGAATTAATAATCAAAATATTTTTATAAAGACTATATTGATTGTATATGAATTACTGTTTTACATACCGCGATTTCCGTGTTAACAGAATATTAAAAATCTCATTTGGCCAGCACACAATTTTTCATACAGACTGAAATTCATTTACTTTTTTTTTCCTTTCATAGCTAATTAAATTGAGTTTAATAGCACAAAATAACACGGATAAGTATTTGAAACTATACGGACTTTTCTGAATTATTTTTGTTCTCATTTGACAACAAGATGTATTTTCAAACGTAACTTACAAGAAATGCTAAAAAACCGAACTATCTTAAAAATGGTTAATCCTAGAGTAGTCGGCATAGTCTTATTTTTTTAGTCGTCAAAAAACGTATAAAGCAAACATTTAATTGATACATGCAAACATAAATTGTCTTTTTTTTACATATTTTTGCGGCCCTTTCGCAAAACACAACAGGTACTTTTATTCGAATCATACAAAAATTTAATCAGCCAATGCGTAACCAACCCGTGACTAACTTACTAAATTTTAGGAAATATGATTAATTGGATTTTGAGTTAAAGTGGATAGATACATTAGACACACAAACTTTATGCTAAAAATAGTTTTTCAGTGTAGATTTATTGAAAATTCGAGTTGAATGTTTAGACATTCTAATATTTTCTATACACATTGCCATGTATTGTAGGGAAAGTAAAAGTGTGTCATTTATATATTTAAATTTAAAATGTTTTTCTTTTATTTTCAGAACTATTAAATGTGTAGATGTCGTATTTATTGATTATCTAGTGAACAATTACGAGTTTATTTACACGCACATGAATTTTGATTTTTCGTATTCTAGAAGTCCTAAAATGTGTAAATCCACCGAAAACTTGAGTTGCTGTTTTCACCACAATTCCAATACTTCCCCCATATGCATTACTATGTATTGCAGGAAAAGTAAAAAATGTGATGTGAGCAGCACGTGACTTTCCCTTTAGACTCAAATTAATGTTCTTTTTATTTGTTTAATAATGAATTAGTAATGCAATTGAGTTTTATTGCACAAAATAACACTGCATTTGCACTTTTAATTCAATTTTCATTTTTATTTGGCGGCAGGACATTTTCAAAGGCGTAGCAAAAATGGCGTAGCAATAGTGCGAAAGACTAAAATATCTGAAGAACAGTTAGTCCTAGAGTAAGGGTTCTGGTCTTATTCTTTTCTTTGTCAAAAATTACAAAAGAAGCATTTAATTGATACATTTGAACATGAGTAGTCTTGTGTTTTAGATTTTGACGACTTTATCGGCCGTTTTGAAATTAAAGCAAGTTCTTTTTTTCCCAATGGTACCAGAATTGTGCTAATCAGCACCAGGGTAACCCACAAGTGACTTAGCGACCAAATTTTGTGAAATTTGGTCAATTAGTTTTTAGCTGTAGTGGATACCTGCAAATATTGCAGGCCTTTTCGCAAAAAGAGGCAGATTTTTTATCCCGAATCGTACCAAAATCTTATCAGTACCAAAGTCACCCACAAGTGACTTCCCTTTAAAATTTTATGAAATTTGGTCAATTCGTTTTTCAGTTAGAGTGGATTCATACATTGCACACACAGACACAATGCATGCATCCACTCATTCACAAACCACGACAAGCACAATCAGAGACACACATACTGGCACATAGACACACAGACGCACATACATAGACACACACACAGACACCATGCTAAAACTAGTTTTTCGTGTTCTACAGATCCGTAAATATGTAGATCAATCGAAAACTCGAGTTGCGAATTTAGACACATTTCTAATACTCTCCTTTATACATTATTTTGTATTGTAAGGAAAGTAAAAAATCATCCATAGCTTCTAAGGTGAAGTTATCTTTGAAATAAGGCTACATATAAAAAGAAAGTATAAGTGCGTTGATAGATCCGGTCGGTCACAGTTTAAACCAAATAAAGTGAAGTACAACATAGTATATTTAATAAATACCCTACCGTTACATTCCAAATCAGTCATTCATAAGAGTAACCTACATCATCATAGAAATAATTAAAAAAAAATCACCTCTCCCTCAGTCTTGACCTAACAAATACCCCTCGGTCATATGCACTCAGCGAGTACAACACAAAAACACTTTCTATTTTTTATATCCTTATTTCTGGGTGAGCGCAAATACATATTTATTATAATGCAATGCCCGTGTAACAGAAAGGAACATTAAACATGCATTTTTATTCGGTCAAAAAACAGCTCGTATTTTATTTGAATACTTTATATAAAATATGTTAATTTAATTTTGATACGCAATTTGTGGAGTTATTGACCTTTCAGGTCTGTTCTTTAATTTTAATGCTTTAAAAAAACTGAAGTATCCAACATAACTAGAGAGTATATTATACTAAGTAAATGAAGATGTATGCTTATGTGTGTGTGTATATGTTTGCGCAGCCTGTAGCTGAAAATCTAAGTATCGTACGACCATGAAATTTGGCATACAGGTACTTTAAGACCCGAATAAGTGCACTTCGGAGTTTTTCTTATATTTTGAATTGTTTTTCCAATTTATTTCGTAGGTTCACATTTCCTTTGCGATCATTAAAAACACAATAAAACGAGTGAAGAAAAATGTGGCTCGGATTCCAATCGAGGCGCGATGGAAAGATCATAGACAAGTGTCTCGGTCGCGAAAACTTGAATTCCAGACGGGTGGAGCTTGATATTTATTAGGATACAAATAGATTTCAACAGAATTACCTGTGTCCTGAGCTGTTGGATATACAGTGAATTGTGAGTCTCATATTTTTATTTTACGGAGAGTGCATGCTATTTAATATGCGCAATTGTCACATCGAAACCACTTAACATTGTGTTCAAAGGTATTATTTAAGCAGCGGGTACTTATTTAATTACTTATACCTAGCGTCTGCTTATTCAGATCCCGGGCACCATCGTCTAATTCGTTCTGGACCAACATAAAATAACTGGCTGCTTCTTGTTCCTATTTGTGCGTATTGGTGCTTTTAATAAAGCGTTAGTTATCGAACACCGAAACGATACCTGGTGGTATGTCGTAATAGTATCAATCGATTTAAGAAGCGAAATTCGTCATAAAGACAAAAAATGCAAGAACAGACGCATTTTTATCTTTATTGAATATTGTGTATCAGATATTGTGTAGACCTGGGATCTAAGACGAATCTAATGCGACAAAAACCGAGATTCTAGGTAGTGGGAATGTGCTCGATAATCAAGAAAAGTCGCTGTAAGTGCTTTTGTTGTTGTTTTATAATTACTATTTTGCACCGTCACCCCTAATTGGAATTTCTGAAATTTTAGAATTTTCCCATGACCCCAAAATTTAGACGGATCGAATGACATTAATACAATATTCTAGATATAGTTGAAGTGCCGGAAACTCACCCCTCGCATACCCACATCATGCCCTCACATGCACACGTCATATCCTAACTCACACAATCAGTCAATCAGCTAGCTCAGTTCAGTTCTGAGTAAATGTTGCAAATAATAATATCGAATCCTTTGAGGTGTTTATTTATACTGGCTGTCAAACACTATTTAGACTGTATACTTTTCTAAAGAAAATATATAAACGTTCTGCGCATTCAGATAAGAGAAAATATTTTACCTTTACTTCTGATATAGTGATATACATTTAGAAGCTGATATGCACTTAGAAAAATGAACATCCTAAAACATCGGAATGCATTGTGCAATATATAATTCTTGAAATAAGTAAATAAAAATAATTGGTTCAGTAGTACTGTGGTTAAGACCGTCGACCGCTCCGACAGTCATCAGTGGTTCATTCAATTTCACTTTCATACAACAGTTCTTAAAATGGTTCCCAATGACCGCGCCGGTCTTAGTTATGTGCAAAAGAGCACTGAGGTCTGAAGAATAGCGAAATTAGAATTTTCTGGGGAACATATAAATTATAATGGTGGTCTCAATTTACAGATAACTACGTTTATCAGAAATACAGTTTTAATACCGTCTCTTGCATTGAAAAAACAGAGAACAGAAAATTGAGGATGCCGATAGCATCAGAAATTACACTTCTATCTGAAATCTGAAGAGCTAAAATGTTGAGTTGAATGAAAATACTTTATATCACGAAGTTTTCTACGTCGTTCATGTCCTTCCGCAAAGCTTGGAGGAACATTTGCCAACTTTAGTAACAAAATTGTCGAATTATCGCCAAATTTGACGACTCTTTAAAAACGCCAATGTTTCATCAAAATGTTTCGCCAAATTCATCAAAATGTCGCAAAATTTGTAAAAATATTGCCAAATTCACAAAAACGTTAACAAATTTACAAAAATGTTTGCAAGTTCATAAAAGTACAGCTACATTCTCAAAATAATCACCAAATTCACCGAAATGACGCTAAATTAACGAACATTACCACAAATTGATGCAAAATACAATCTTAAGAAATTCAGTTAGATTTCTTTGATAAACGCGTTGTTGCTTTGGAAGAATTAATATTCTTGATTCGAAAAATAGTGAGATTTATTCTTTGTGGGTCAGGTACGCTTTGTTAGGGGTGGTGGCTAGTGTTCTATAAACGAATTTTGATTTGTAAGGGTTGATACAGTAATATTGCTCCAATAAAGAGAAGTATAAGAATTAGTAATATTGACTGACAAAGGTAGCATACATGTGCCCACTGATAGTAGGTGTGAAGGTGCTGCAAACGGGCGAAAGATAATAATTTACGACGTTATGCATTTTATCATATGACAAGCTTATCTTTCTGATATAGAGGAAAAATATAATAAATTATAAGCTCAATAGATGGAGCGCCTTCTGGAATGCAGGTGTCACAGCACCCAACAGTCAAAGCGACAACAGCTTCAAAAGCTGCCAAGCAAGAAAAAGGATGACTCGGCGCCAATTGACAATACTAAAAATCAGATCGGCACAGGAAATGAAGGTAGCTCGGACTGCAAAAGTATAGTAGATTTTGAGAGTACACTGCAATTTTACCTGATCTGTGCAATAACCGTTTCCTTGTCTGAAGAATTAAATTCCAGATGGTATCCATGAAATAAATACACGCGTGTGGAATACATGAAATAAATTCACAAATTTAAATCAACAAAAATTATTTATTAAAATTTATATTCTTATTTTTGGTCATTAAAGCAACAAAATTCACAGACAAACATATCTTATATTTCTTAACCCTTTACGGTAGATCAATTCAAATTTTCAATTCTTTCAACTTATTTCTTAAATTCTTACAGAATGATGTTAAAAATCATAATTCAAAATAACACTTAATAATAATATCAAAAATCATAAATTCCATTAAGTGCCTGCGATTATTTTATCTGAATTCTTTCTCTGGTATTTCCTTCAGAGATTAAATTGTATCATCAAAATTTACCTTTACGATCCGAAATTTAGAATTCACGACCAAAGTTCTGTAAAACAAATACTGTTCATCAAGAAAAAGGGGAATCTTTCCAAGGGCTTGAATTAAAGGATCTAAATCAAAAGAGTTCGATTCAGGAGTATCAAGACCATCATGGCGCAGGTCACTAAAGCGGTAAGCGTCACTCGCATGAAAGGGGATTTCCTCCTAAAATAAAATAAAAACAATTAGAATTTGGAAAATAAAATCAACCCGGTTTAAAATCATCTTCTTGGATCTTCCTGGAATAGTTCCTTATGGAAACCAATATTCCCACCCTTGAAAATAAGCCATTTCGGCTAAAGCCTTTGTCTTAACTTTTAAGACAAAATTTCAACTCATCCTTCCTTTCTGCGATCTCCGTCCAAAAAGAACGAAAAACAAAAAGCGCACGCTGTGCTTCTCCTCAACGCCGCCTCCGATTGGCGGAGAGAGGAGCAAAAACCCAAAGTTTCACCAAGCCAGACATGACATCACTCCAAATGGAGACAGGCACATCTCGAACACAGCTTCTCCTCGCACAGAAACGGAAATTTAATGCAAAGTCAATTCTAACAAGGCCTAACACAGCTCCGTACAGGCACGAAGGAAAAGATAGATCTTTTCTCTCCACAAAGCACACAAAGTTCATAACGCACAGAATGGCGACATGACACAGGTAATTAATGCTTCCATTACCCATTGAGAAAATAGTCATTCCCATATTTGGAGAAATTGGATAAAATGATATCATTGAATTTGACAATACTTTAAGACGACTTTTTAGATGAGAAATATTAATACTGAACTTTCAATCATGTGATACAGACCATAAAATAAAACAAAATTAACCGGAAAAGCTATTTTTCAAAAAACGTCTTTAGCATGTTTGACTGTATAACAAATCAAAAAATCTCACTGAAAGGAAAGTGAATCTTAGCTGAACTTGTACACTATTTTTATTAACACTTTACAACAAAGTTGAAAAGTGTTTATGACTTTGTTCATTCTGTCTGTCTGTCTGTCTGTCTGTCTGTCTGTCTGTCTGTCTGTCTGTCTGTCTGTCTGTCTGTCTGTCCGTTAGCACGATAACTGCCGTAAAAATGACTTAATCAAAATGAAATTTTAGTATGTTGTTCAGACGGTCTATAGGACCTATGGGAATATAAATGAATAATATCACCCAATTAGTTTTGGATTGAACCCGGGTTGAAAAAATGGAATACATTGAGCCCTATGGGACCTAATTTTTCAAGCATTTTTTAAGCGGATTTAAAATTCACAAATTGCTTCGAAAATTTTAGGCAATATTCAAATTGTTCCATAAAATATATAAAAAAAAATTCAGCGAAATATATTCAGTAGTTTTTTAAATAAAAATTAAAATAATAATAACACCTCTTATATGAAGCGATCACGTGTCCATGATATGAAACGATCACATGACCCACTTCAAAATGATATATGGCATCCATCTTGTCTCAAAATCGTGATTTTTAAAGTTCTTTCTAATTCATATTGAGTGTTGTATCCATCCTAAAACTACTTTATTTTGGCCTAAATTCTGTGCATCTACATACTTTAACAACGCAATGACAATATATTTCAGTTTAAATGCTCATACAAATTTGATTATTTCTACTATTAAGCCTATTTTTCACCTATGTAAAATGTAAACAGCAAAATATGTAGAATGAGTTGTATTAGAATCGCTGTAATTCTTTAACACAAAATCATTTAGTCCATGGAGTCTGCATGGCTGATATGAATGAAATATTCATTGATTTTAGAAAGAGAAGGACGATAATTTTCGATGAAATTTTACGCATAGAGTTTTACTTACTTGTAGCTCCATGGTCTTAATTTTTAAATAATATGAATTATTATAGTATTGTGATGAATGACATGAATGGGGGAATTATTTATGAATGAAATGTTGCTTTTATAGAGAGAGCCAGGCGTGTTATTTTTTGTATGACGTCATTTGAATGGATTTCAGTTGCTTTCGATGAAGTTTTCAAATATAATAAATTATCGTAGTATTATGATAATTCTAAAATTATTACCGAGGAATGTATCACATTTTATAGATGTTTAAACCAGGCAATTTATATTTTAATGCCGTCATTTGAATGAAGTTAATTTTTTTCGATGAAGGTTTAAGGTTTCAAATATAATAAATTAATGTAGTATTGTGATAAGTTTTAAAATATTACCGAGGAATGTATTGCATTTTAGACATGCTTAAATGAAATTGCATTGAAGTTGGAAAGTGTTTCATAATCAATGCTTTAAGCATGATTGATCTTTCTTGTTTTTTATTCAATCCAGTAATGTTCGCTTTAACACAGCATACTTCCGTAAAAAATATTCTTGGATTTTTTAAATAGAAACTGTGGGGATTCATTTGACACTAACGGTGAACAAGAAATAGCTTTTAAAGTCATCATGAGTACATTATACAAAACTTCATTTTTCTGTGTTCACTAAGAACAAAATATGGAATATTTCTCCCATTCGTGCATTTAACGCCATTTTCTATCCAGAAATTATACGTTACAAGAATCAATATTCATCCGTAGACAATTTTTACTCTCCATAGAAACTATTATAAAAATTCCCAGGGAAAAAGTCAGTTAAGGTATTTATACACTCGCATGGAATATATGGGGTCATAATCAGTGTTTCGCAGAAATTGAGTAAAAGTGGCAGTAGTATCTGTAGCTGTTATTTTTCATTTAATGGAGTTCCTATTACTTTCCTTATATACATAATGTATAAGGAAAGTATTGTGACGGGGTCGAAAATTCGATTTCGAATTTTCGACGGGAGAGCACGTTTCAAGAATCCCTGATTGTGTGTGTGTGTGTCTATTTGTGTGTGTGTGTGAGTGTGTCTCTATTTGTGTGTGTGTCAGTGAGTCTGTGGAGACGATAACTGACGAATGAAAGGACCGATTCGAACAAAATTTGGTACAAAAATCACAATCCTTAAACGCTGGAAGCATATTGTTTTTATATGCAATCGAATGTTCCGAACCCCCCTAAATTTTCGAATCAAATTTTGAAAAAATCGTTAAAAAATCAAAATCGCTAATAAAGTTACGCAAATAGACATTTCTTATGTAATTTTTCATTTGAAAACGATTGACATAAATTTTAGAACGCTAACATGAACCGTTTCTCAAGATATTGCGCATTTTTCAAAAAAATTATCAAAAAGTCATATAAAATAAAAAAAAATATTTCCTATTGAGAAACATGTTCACTTTTCATATGTAATACTATACGATAAATTGGGTGACATCATTCTCGTGGATCTAGATCGTTCTATTCCTGAAAAAAGATACTTTAAGTAATACTTTTACATTTGAACGCCAATAGTCATCTACTGTAAGAATAACTTATTTCTTCGTCCATAACGCTTGGCGAGATTTTGGCGACGAATTTGGCGGAATCTCGCCAACTTGGCGACTTTTTGGAATGTTGCCAAATTAACGAAAATCTCGCCAAATGGATAAAAATGACGCTAAATCAATGAAAATGACGACTAATTGTCGAAAATTCAATATCTTGGAAAGAATATTAGTATCTACTATAAGAAAAACCTATTTTTTTGCTGTAAAAGTAGTAAATTCATTACATTATATACGGAAAGTCTGCCCACATCAGATTTTTTTACTATGTATATATTTTAGAAATGTAGTTGACGCCGCTATATAACAAATGTTTTGTCCATCGAGATTCTCTGTCTCTATCAGATGAAATTTACTGGAGTGGGGCTCAACTCTACCTTCTCATACCAGAATCCATTTTTAAGTAGAATGTATTTTTTTTTTATTTTCTTTTGAAAATTTTCCCAGATATTTATTTTAAAAAATCTACATAGTTGGAATCGAAGTGATTACAATTATTTTAGCACGTTACCATTCATTTTAAAGGGCTTGAAACGTTTTTTCTTCTGATACCAAGTTTGAAAATGTATCCCGAACACAAAAACTGTATCTCTGTTATTACTGTCCTTATATACATAATGTATAAGAAAAATATTGTAAAGGGATCGAATTTCGAATTCGAGTTTTCGACGGGAGAGTATGTTTCAAACATCCCTGATCACGAATCGAACATTTTTGAAATGATGTCTGTGTGTGTGTATGTGTGTGTGTGTGTGTGTGTGTGTGTGTGTGTGTGTGTGTATGTGTGTGTGTGTGTGTGTGTGTGTGTGTGTCAGTGAGTCTGTGGAGACGATATCTCACGAACGAATGAAGCGATTCGAATGAAATTTGGTACAAAAATCCCAATTCGTAAATATTGGAAGCCTATTGTTTTAAAACACAGTCCAATGTTCAGAACCCCCCTAAAATTTCGAGTGAAATTTTGAAAAAATCGTCAAAAAATCAAAACATTAAATAAAGTTACGCATATAGGCATTTCTTGTTGTTGAAACCCAGACCGTCCGACCTACCAGAAAGGTGTAAGGTAACTGTTTGGACGGTCGGGAAGTGCCACCCAATTTAGACCGGAACCCAGTGGGGGAGGCATCCACAGGGACCGTACCCTCCTTCACCTACCACCAACCTCTCGGAAGGACTTTCGGACCCACATGTTTAACGTGATCGTACTCCGCATGAACACGGCGGCAGTTTTGGCAGTGGCTGGAATCGAACCCGGGCCTACCGAGTGCAACTCGAGCGGCAACTCCAATAAGCTCCCGCGCCCCTAGGAATTTCTTGTGTAAATTTTCTTAGAAAACGATTGACATAAACTTTACAACACCAGCGTGAACCGTTCTGGAGATATTGCACATTTTTCAATTAAATTTATGAAAAAATCCCATAAATTAAAAATAATATAATACCTGTTAAGAAACATCTTCACTTTTCATATGTAATATCATGCGACAAATTTGTTGACATCATTCTCGTGGATCTAACTCGTTCCATTCACGAGAAAAGATACTTTGAGTAATACTTTTGTATTTGAACGACAATAGTCATTTATCCGCTATAAGAATAATTTATTTCTCCATCCATAACGCTTGGCGACATTTTTAAGTTTTGCCAAATTAACGAAAATCTTGCCAAACGGATAAAAATGACGACTCATTGAAGAAAATTCAATATCTTGGAAAGTATATAAGTATCTACTATAAGAATAACATTTTTTGTAACTGTAAAAGTAGTAAATGCATTGCATTATATATAAGGAGAGTCTTGTGCTGCCCGCATCAGATTTTTTTTTACTGTAGTGATTGAAACTGTGAAGCTTCGTGATCATTGAACTACGATTAACCTTTTTTATGCATGACTATATCAAAATTTATCCTATGCTGCCATGTAAAAGAAATATAAAATTTCAAATAAATTTTACATTATATAAATTTTATCTTAAATAAAAAAAAATCTATTTACTTCTATATTTTCCGTTGTTAAAGCTGGATAAAAAATTTCATGAAATTCCATAAATATTTTTGGCTGCGATCGTGAACATCAGAAATCGACCACATACGGACATTTCTCTAAAAATAATTAAAATTCGAATGAACTTCGAAGTTTTCCCTCGATTTAAAAAAAAATTCGATTTTTAAACATATAAACTATCATGAAAATCCATTAATATTACTTTCCTTATATACATAATGTATACAGAAAGTATTGTGACGGGGTCGAAAATTCGAATTCGAGTTTTCGACGGGAGAGCACGTTTCAAGCATCTCTGATTACGAATTAAACATGTTTGAAATAATGTCTGTGTGTGTGTGTGAGTGTGTGTGTGTGTGTGTGTGTGTGTGTGTGTGTGTGTGTGTGAGTCTGTGGAGACGATAACTGACGAACGAATGGACCAATTTGAACGAAATTTGGTATAAAAATCACAATCCGTAAACACTGGAAGCCTATTGTTTTTATATGTAATCAAATGTTCAGAACCCCCTAAATTTTCGAGTCAAATTTTGAAAAAATCGTCAAAAAATTAAAACCGCTAATAAAGTTACGCAAATAGACATTTATTATGTAATTTTCCATTAGAAAACGATTGACCTAAATTTTAGAACGTTAACATGAACCGTTCTCGAGATATTGCACATTTTTCAAAAAAATTATCAAAGAGTCATATAAAATAAAACGTAAATATTTCCTATTGAGAAACATGTTCACTTTTCATACGTAATAGGATGCGATAAATTTGGCGACATCATTCTCGTGGATCTAGCTCGTTCCATTCATGAAGAAAGATAGTTTGAGTAATACTTTTGTATTTGAACGCCTATAGTCATTTATCTGCTGTAAGAATAACTTATTTCTTCGTCCATAACGCTTGGCGAGATTTTGGCGACGAATTTGGCGGAATGTCGCCAACTTGGCGACTTTTTCAAATGTTGCCAAATTAACAAAAATCTCGCCAAATGGATAAAAATGACGCTAAATCAATTAAAATGACGACTAATTGAAGAAAATTCAATATCTTGGAAAGAATATAAGTATATACTATAAGAATAACCTTTTTTGTAACTGTAAAAGTAGTAAATTCATTGCATTATATAAGGAAAGTCATATGTTGCCCACATCAGATTTTTTTTGTCTGCTATCATAAACACAAGACATCTACCACAAGCAGACAAGATACGACAGACAGATTGACTGGCATCACCTAGAAATAGTCAAAAGGTGTTATGGCGATGGTAAAACATATGTTGGCATTGAAATCCCGAAATCGAAAACTTTCGGGAAAACAATATTTTCTCTATTCTACATTCTATAATGTGAGAAAGTGAAAGTATGAAATGTGATACATTTGAATAGGAATGCTAAGTAGAGGAACACGCTGATTTAAACCAAAGTGTATACTTGAGCTGCGAGTTCGCGTCCTGGACAGATTAGCAGTAGGAACACGAATTTTTACATGAATATACCAACTGAATTTTTGGCGCTAAATATATGTAAGAATAGTTAAATTTTTAGCTATTTAGTTGATCTTTTGCTAGACGGGGCCATTTATTTTGCCATTTATTTTGATTTAGAGTGTGCATCATTCTATTTTTATACACTTCTGAAGTGAAAAATTTACTTCAGTGTGGGCAAAGATTTAATGGGTAGAGCCGCCTTGGAGCACGAGGGTGGTCGTGTGCGCCGACCAGGTGAAAAGAAATCACAATCGTGACTGACTGACATTACTATAATATTATAAATATAGTCAAAACTTGTTCAAGATGTCCTAAAACATATATTGCTATCAAAATCTTGAAATTGAAAAGTTTCGTAAAAGCAATACTTATATTCTATTCAACAGTATGAGAAAGTAAAAAGGCGAAATCAAAGAAATAAAATTTTAATTCTCGAAGTATTAGATTTTCGCCAATTTGACGATATCTTCTAGATGTCGCCATGTTGACAACAACTGTGACGGACAATCAGACTGACGTGTTAGCTTTACTTGTGTATATAGAAATAATGGGTAAATAATATTGCTGAAAATGAGCAATCTAGAAATACAAAAAGAAACTGTTGGAAAAGGCCTCTGTATATGAAATGTAGTCAAGTGATGGAAACTATGTTATTTCTAAATTCAAACAGCATTTTAACTATAATATACTTGTTTATGTAATAATAAAACATACGTAATTACTGCAACTTTAATCATTATTTTCACTGATTAACAATTGTTTTTGTGAACAAAGCAGTTCCTTTGAAAAAAGCAGTAATCCTCGTAGCTGAGGATATAAAAATATATTAAGATGATAAACAAATTCATTACTTGCAACAAATTCATTTCTTCATTACATATAGTTTTACATAAGCTCATAAGTATAAAAAAGTACGAAGTACATTTTCTTGAAAACCATTTCATTTTTTTTAAAGGTTGATCGTGTTACTAATTGTGTCTTCATTCAGTAGTTACTAAAAATAATATATCCTCATAAATTTTTGTTTTTAAATGATTCATTATATATAAAATGTTTTCTTTGTCCAGATAATATGCTTAGAAACTGAGACAGAAAATGAATAACAGGACATAAAATATCAAATAATTATTTCCTTTTAAATATGAAACTTTAGTAATATTATACGTTATTGATTTCAAATATAAAAAAGTTTTATTTCAAATATAAAAAAATAAATATAATCGTCTCAATAGCTTAATAAAAATATTTTTCTGGCAGCCAAATTTCACTATCGATATTTTTTTGGTGTGTTTTTTGTAAATGCTCGAAGCAAATACACACTGGATGTTTGATGCAGCTGATGTCGGATACTATAATTGCCAAATTTACTTGCTTAATTTGCCTGCTATTTTTGCAGGACCTTACGACTTATGCCATGAGTTTCTATAAACCATCAATGTCTGCTTGTCTCTTGCCAAGTACACCCCGGCCATGCATGGGAAACAGAAATCGGCGGACCTCCAAGGACCCTTTTATCCGCTCATGATCCATACACCTCTCTCATTCAATATTACTATATCTTATAGGACTCCTTATCAAAACATGCATACTATACAAACACCTATCATAACGCATTTAATTCACGCTTTCCAATACACTTCTAGCAAATAAATTTATCAAGTTTTATTATTTAAACTTTTATCACAGTGTTTCAATTGCTGGCCATACCCTAGAGGAAAAATGACTAACTCTCTCTAACTCTATGGGTCATATAATTCAATTTCAACCAATCTATCTATAAACTAACTCCATGAACTCAATACAGTTTCCCTTTTACTTCTTAAGGCATTAAAGACTCATGACGATACAAGTGCTTTATGTTGTGAAAACGCCTTCGACCTGAGATTAGAAATACAAAAACAGCAAAAAAGGCCAAACTTTGATAGAATATTTCTCCAGATCCATAGGATAATTTGAAAACAAATTTCAGATTTGCATTCAACATGGTCGAATTAGTATACATGAGTGTTTTTAGCCCTCTGGGTTACATTTAGGGTTTAACACACTGACACTGTGAGATGATTTAGAGTTACGTCGAAGAAGATGCTAACGTAATGAAAAAAAAAATCCGTTATCTCCAATACATAATATTCCCTACAGAATAAGAAATGTCGATATTGTTGAGCAATGAAATAGGAGCTTTGTTAAAACTATTTTGTTGAAAATTAACCATCTTACTATCGTTATTGTTTAAAATAAGAACACCAAATTGCATAATTCGCTCAATTGGAGAGATATTACGCTTTCTGTGGAAGAGGAAAAATTCACCGCCTCTGAATTTCTACACAACTTCAGATATTTAAATTCCGATTTAAAATATTTATTTTATAAGTCAAATTAAAATGATAATTATATTTAGATTCGTTGAAAAGGTGTTTTGGAGGCTTTTATAGGCTATTCCTTGAAAATAATTAAAATTACATTATCATTCATTTTAATTTCCGCGTGCATTTGGTTCATCTCGGATCATTCCATCATTTCTAAAACAAACCCAGCATTTTTAATTCAAATTTGGGCTTTCTAAATCGAAGGATACAACCACCCACTCACTTATACGATCTGACTAGTTTTGATAGTATAGATAGAAAAAGTAATGGAATGAGGTATTTAAATTTCAGTTTTCAGTAGATGTGGATGTTTTGTAAATGTTTGGACCAGATTCAAATATTTTAGAAGAACGTCTGTTTATTTGTGCATCTCTTATTGTTGCTAAGCCCCCTGACCTAGAAAATACTAGGTCAAGTCCAAAAGATCATGCCGCCCATAAAATTATGAGGTGACCCCTCTCCAGGTCCTCTACTAAAAGACCTAAAGAGGTCCCTCTGCAGTGAAGAAAATGATAGGGAGTTGACGAGGGGGAAGAACAAGTACATGGAGGGAAAACTCTGTCTCCTCGTTCAAATCTCATATCCTTAGTATGGTAGTTCCCTTACCTGGCCAATGCTGTGCAAAAGGGGAATGGGTGAGTATATCGCGTGAAGGCCATTTCTTTTCTCCCAGCTAAATGTGAACAGTCAAACTTTGAAATTTTTCCGGACTTCTACTTGCAAATGTGCTTTACTTAACAGAAACCGCAACTACTCCTAAAGCCATGGATCTGCACATCTTCTTGTCTGTATATATCTGCTTTTGCATCGTATGCATTTATTCTAAGTTTTAGATCGTGCACGTATTTAAGCCTCTGAATCTGACACTCTTAATAAGTAAGTTTGAAACGATTTTTTAATAATTTTTATTTTGTTTGACAATGTATGGTTCTTAGTGTCGCATGGTTTTTCCCATATCTCCAATATTTTAGATTTGGTCCCGGATTCCCGGATGTCAGTCTCTGAGACGGCAAGTCAATGTTTACCCTGCGCCACATCTAGCCAGCTGCTTGCCAAGGCCGTAAACAAGTTAGAGCTTCGGAATTCTCCGCGGCCTGACAGTCGTAGTCGTTCGGAGTCCGAAGGGGATACCGACCCCTTTGAATTAGGGGGCAGTGAGGACAAAAGTTACGTGGAGCTAAAAATGTCGATGGTAGCGCGAGGCGAGGGGTCATTATATCCAATGGTAAGCGCCCTGGGCGTTGTTCTTGAGCCCAAAGTCCAATCAAGAAATGTGTGGGCATGTTGAAGACCCAGACCGTCCGACTCATCCGAGGATGTGAGCAGCTATTTGGACGGCCGGGATGAAGGTGTAGGCATGTGTGAATTTTCAGTTTTTTTTTCGAAGAGAGAGAGAGAATTTCGGAGGAGCGAGGAAAATGTTTTGAGAGAGAAGTGTGAAATTACCTGAAAGAATTCTGATGATTCTCCGAGGAAACTGACCATCCTCGTGCAAGACCACTTGAGCCCAATATCACGCCACTGCAATCAGCAGTCCTGGTAGGCTCTTTTCAATATACAGCTCCTCTTGAGTATTTGTTCTATCTCTCTCTCTTTTTGGACACACGAAATACATTTTTCCTGTCACGACAAGAGTATCACATTTTAGTATAAAGCACTCAATGTTTAGTGAGCTCCAAAGCATGCTGTGCTTAGAGCAAAGGGTAGTTAATGGTAATTGATAAACAGGAATTATATCCATGTAAAATACTTTATATAGTGTGTGTTTTTCTTTGTGTTTTAATATAGTGGGTTTTAATAAATGTATTGTTTTAGAATTATTTCAAGATGTCCTCATAGTTAATTAACGTCTGGGTGTATTTTTACGATCACGGCCACCCTTCACGTCCCGTACAGGACGTATGGTAAAACTCCACCCAACACTTAGGGTTAAAACTAGTCGTCTTGAGTGAAAGTTGATACAGTATTTCCTCCGTGGTTAAGTTTTACCCTTTTCAATATTCGTTGTAGGTTTCAGAAATTTCCAAAAGACTACCTCCCCCTCATTTTGTCCACTCAGGGAGGAAAATCGTAAATCCGACTCCGTGACGTCTGGCCCAGTTGTCGATACTATAAATTTGCGAAGATTCAGTCTTCTGAGCCCCCGTTACTCTAGGACTTACTGTTCTCAAAATTTTTAAGTTTTTTCCATTTTTACTACACCTCTTTGGAAATATGTTCCATTACCAAAATGAAAACGGAAATTTAATTAAACGTGCAAATTCAATGCCATTTCAAATAATTATGCGTGTTATTTTGTGCAATTAAACTCATTTTAATGAATTAATAAAGAAATAAAGAGAAAATTAATTTCTGTCGGTAGGCAAAGTATTGTGCTGCCTGCACCATTTCTTTTTATAGCAAAACAAACATAATGAGAAATTTTCACTTTTTAACACTTTACAACAAAGTTGAAAAGTATTTATGACTTTGTTCATTCTGTCTGTCTGTCTGTCTGTCTGTCTGTCTGTCCGTTAACACGATAACTGCCGTAAAAATGACTTAATCAAAATGAAATTTTAGTATGTTGTTCAGACGGTCTGTAGAACCTATGGGAATATAAATGAATAATATTACCCAATTAGTTTTGGATTGAACCCGGGTCGAAAAAATGAAATACATTGAGCCCTATGGGACCTAATTTTTCAAACATTTTTTAAGCGGATTTGAAATTCACAAATTGCTTCGAAAATTTTAGGTAATATTCAAATTGTTCCATAAAATATATAAAAAAAAAATTCAGCGAAATATATTCAGTAGTTTTTTAAATAAAAATTAAAATAATAATTACACCTCTTATATGAAACGATCACGTGACCATGATATGAAACGATCACATGACCCATTTCAAAATGGTATATGGCATTCATCTTGTTTCAAAATCGTGATTTTTTTAAGTTCTTTTTAATTCATATTGAGTGTTGTATCCGTCCTAAAACTACTTTATTTTTGCTTAAATTCTGTGCATCTACATACTGAAATAACGCAATGACAATATATTTGAGTTTAAATGCTCATCTAAATTTGATTATTTCTACAACTAAGCCTATTTTTCACCTATGTAAAATGTAAACAGCAAAATATATAGAATGAGTTGTATTAGAATTCCTGTATTTTTTTAACACAAAATAATTTAGTCCGTGGAGTCTGCATGGCTGATATGAATGAAATATTAATTGATTTCATAAAGAGAAGGACGATTTTTTTCGATGAAGTTTCAAGCATAGAGTTTAATTTTTTGTAGCTCCATGGTCTTAAACAAAATGTTTAAATAAAATAAATTATTATAGTATTGTGATGAATGAAATGAATGGGAGAAAGTTATGAATGAAATTCTGTTTTTATAGAGAGATCCAGGCGTGTTATTTTTTCTATGACGTTATTTGAATTAATTTCAGTTGTTTTCGATGAAGTTTTCAAATATAATAAATTATCGTAGTATTATGATAATTCTAAAACTATTACCGAGGAATGTATAACATTTTAGAGATGTTTAAACCAGGCAATTTATATTTCAATGCCGTCATTTGAATGAAGTTCATTTTTTTCGATGAAGGTTTAAGTTTTCAAATATAATAAATTAATGCAGTATTGTGATAAGTTTCAAAATATTACCTAGGAATGTATTGCATTTTGGACTTGTTTAAATAAAATTGCATTGAAGTTGGAAAGTGTTTCATAATCAATGCTTTAAGCATGATTGATCTTTCTTGTTTTTTTTTTATTTTTATCGTATAGTAGAGAAAAAATCATGAATGATAGTATATATTTTTTCTAATTTTTGAACTTAGATAGTTAATATAAAAATATTTAAACTCGCACTTTGCAATCCGGCGCGAAAACGCTGTTTCTGTAATGGCCGCTCTTGTGACGTCACTATGCATGTAAACAAAGAGCGCAATACACTGTTTACTGTCGATTCCGAGAGGTGCTCACTTGATTCTCCGACAAAATATTTTATTTATCATATTTTTATAATGTGTGAGATTCTAAAACCGACCTACAAGTTCTGTTTAGTGCCTTGCTGCACAAATACAACGGTTAATTCAGTTGATCAGCTGTTTTTTAATTTTCCAAAAGATCCAATTAAACGAAAACATGGACTAAAGCAATGGAAAGGAACTAGCAGAAAAATCCAAAATTATCGAATAAAACATCTCTTTAGTGTTGTGAAGATCATTTTTTGGTAAGTAAACATTTGCTTCTGTTTAAATATTATTTACTTGGATTTATGGCCGTAACCAAGGTTTTTATCGGGGGTTCAAACCCTCCAAAATGAAAAAGTTAACATTGAAAAGGAAAAGATCCATCAAGATATGAAATGTGGGTTTAACCCCGCCCCCCCCCCCCCCCGAAATCAAATCCTGGATACGATCTTGCTTGGATCAATAATAAACCATAAATAATCCTGTGTAAATAGTAATTTAAAATTAAAGAATTTTGTGGTCAAGTTAGGGATTGAACAATAAAATATACTCTAGCTTGTATCTCAAAATAATAAGTTTTAAAAACATAGAATCTGTCCGGGGGGGAGAGGTGGCAGTAATAAATATCTTAAAAGGACGCCAGCGTTTTTGGCGCCACCCGTTATTAAGCCAAACAATTTATTGAAATAAACAATGGCACATTAATTTATAATTATTTCTTTTTGATGATATCTATTGTATAAATAGAAATGTTAACATTATATAGTAATTTATACTAATAAATGGCTGTCATTCCTTGTGTAATAAATAAGTTGTGATCATAAGTTGTGCAACCCTCATTTGTGAAATAAAGATATATCTTATCAATATTTATCTGATATATATATACTACTGATATATATATATACTACTTTAACTATTATTTGTCAGTATAAATGCATTATATCTTCAACTTATGCAGTGTTTATACAGTAATGGTTCTATCAACTTTTGTCACCATATACAGAACACAAAATTCCAGTGTCCCCCCCCTTCATCTGCTAAATAAAATATTCCAATTATATCAAAATAATATAATTTGACATATTACAGAATATTCTATGACATTTTTTTTAAGGTTCGATAAAACCTTTTAACTTTGTAATGGGAGACATTAAATCAAACTATAAATGTAACTGTTTTTTTTTTCGAAATGTTTCTTGATTCCTCTCTATATTTCAGTTAAAGGAAGATATGGAGAATTATTGGTAATGGAACCAGACTATGTCATTCAAATCAGACTATGTCATTCAAATTTGGTTTTTTGTAGTTTGTATCGTATTTAAATTTCTTGAGTATTTCAGGCATGCTTTATTTGTCTTTACATAATTTCAAACTACAATATAAACTACATTAAAAAGTCAATTATCAGCTTAAAAGCAGAATAGGACATTGTAGTGTGCGACTATTTCCACGTGCAATCAAAATTAAAGTTTTAAATGTAAAAGAATTATTCATGCATTTGAATTAGTTTTAGATTTATTTGTCAATATTAATGAAGATCATACATACCTCTTAGTTTTAACTCCTCGCATTTCTGCTCCAATAAAATTGGGATTCGTTCCCAAAAACGAAAACATACATATAGCGTCAATTTTAGGAAGATTATCGGATTGTCCTTTGACAAAATCTTTGACAAATTGTCCTTTAACACATCTTAAACAAAATGAAATAGATCGGTTACACAATTAAAATATACGGTAAAATTAAAAAAGATTATAAAATTAACGGTTCAAAAAATGATTTCTAAACTATGAATGCGAAGAAGCGAATTGATCTAGCGTTGTTTTTAAAACGTAAACACTGATACTTCATGCACAGTGACGTCAGAGCCAATCACTTAGCGTTTCAAGATCACATGACATCGCGTCATTTTTCGCTTATTTAAACTTTAATTTTTAATTTATTCAAAATCATTTTGACATTTAATGTGACATATTTGAAAATCGTAAGCCTAAAATTACCAGGAAAATATAAAATTGAGCATTTTCCCCAAGTGTGCAAATTCCTCATTACTTTCATGTCGTTTATCGTAAACAGAATTTAAGATATTTCCCTTTTGGAACTTTGTCAAGTTCGCTATATTAGTAAAATGTTCCAATTTCCCAAATGAAAAGGTAACATGTTGAAATACTGCTAATTAATATACATATTTAAAATATTTTCTGGGGTTTTACTGTGTGCATTTTAGAGAGAATGTCATGTGTTGCCGACATCAAAATATTTTGTTTTAAAATCTATCATGAATTAAATCTTTGAAGTAGTAATTACTATGAAAAATCTTTTTTTTATCATATTTCATTTCTAAATTTTTTCTTAAAATGTTTTTATTTTCGCAGTCAATTTGGAGAAACGGAAACAAAGTGCTTCAGATATAAAAAAAAAATGCCATTTCTTTTTCTTTTTACAATTTTAAGTCATATAACTTTTAAATTGCCATTCCTTATTCATTTGTTATACTCTGGTGTGATGAAACATTTTTAAACTATTTAATTTAATGAAATTTTAAAATATTTTTATCTCAATATTTTTGTGGTGGATAAAAATTATCACTAATAAACTGCATAAACAAGAAAAAATAATCTTATGTCAACTGGTTTAGAGTGACTAAACGAACATTCTTCAGAATGATAAATGAAAACTATTCAGTCCAAGAGGAATAGGAAATTGTTAATCCATAGAAAATTCGTTTCAATTAGATTCGCATTGCCAAACTAGAAGCAAAAAGAATCAAACAAAAATACCTACGAGGAATGTAAAATATTGAACAAACAGCTCCAGATAAAAACGTCTCTCATAAAATAGTGACTAAGAACAACACACAAGCAAAAAGTGAAAGTATGAAGAATATGAAAATGAAATTTAGTAAATATTACCAAATAAAACAAAAGCAAATGGTTACAAAACAAAAAAATAATAATAACATCAGCAAAGCAAATAGGAAAAATATTATATTTTAATAAATTACCATTTTAATATAATAAGCATTTCCCGGTGAAAGAAATGAAGTGAGAATTATTGGTGATGACACGCTTACATTGACCAAAATTGAGAAACCCTGAAGATCACAAAAGTTCTATTAAAAAATGGAATCAATCATAAAATCTTAAGAGTTGTATTGGGAATAGTGGTTGTGAATTTCACGTTCCTAGTAGTAAGGTGGTACATAAACAATTTGGTCGAATTTGTATAATGTTACGGTCGTTGTGTTCCAATATAT